>VZRU01004987.1:49949-111577 GCA_013398155.1 Pedionomus torquatus | reverse complement strand
CGGTTCGGGGCGGCCCCGGGTTGCGGGGGGCGCGGCGGTGACTGCGGGTTCGCGGCCAGCCCGGTGGGAGGGGGGGAGCCCCGTAATTCCCCGTAATTAGAAAGGGGGTTGCTGCTTTCCTCATTTAAAAAACCTGGTGAAACAAACGGGCTGACTCAAAAAAAAAAAAGAAAAAAAAAAGGCCGGATTAAATACTTAGGTCCACCTGGCCTGAGTCTTTGGCATCGTGACCCACTAGTTGCCTCTTGCAGCCATCGCTTCTTGTTCGAGGCGATGCGCCTTTGGGAGGATAACAGAAGATGTACCTGGCTTGCAGAAACTTTGTGAGATAATTGAAAAGAAACACTTATTTCCATCCTAAACAGTAGGACTGGCTCCAAAGGGTTTTGCAAACTTCACCAAAGTTCATTTTACGAACAGCACAAGTGGAGTATTCGAACTAACCCACAGCAGTAACTCTGCCCTGAGGGTACAGGCGTAAATATGCAAGAAAGGAAGGAGGCAGAACACATCAGACAGTTTGCTTGATGCAAAACTTAACAGGTTTATCTAAGCACATGATTTTCTTATTCATGTACCTGCCTTGCTGTTTTAAGGACTGTGCTGGGTGGTTCATATCTCTTTATTACATGAAGCGTTTGGATTCAAGGACTGCAGAGGTAACACGTACCCACAGAACCCCTACCAGATATGTTTTCTGAGAATTGCTTTGGACTTCTGCTTCTCTCTCCCATTGCATTTAGTCCCAGGTTGTGCTGGATTGAATGGAAATAGCAATGGTTGGCGCTGGCGCAGCTGGGAGATGCAGAGCCCTGCGGAGCCCTCCGCCAGCCTCCAGTGTGGGTTCTGGTTTGGCTTGGTTTTTAACTACACCTTTTGTCAGCTGTAACAGCTCTGCTGCATGTACATATCTGCTAGTGTTGCTTGTCATTAAACATGACATAAGAGAAAAATCCTCTTGCTCCCAACTGCTTTTAAGTAGGAGGTTTGGAACTCTGTTTGAAGCCGTGCTTTAGCCTAGTAATGGAGGCACTTCAAATGCTCGATCAATGCGTCCTGTGCGAGTGCAAGCCTCTCTGATTCAATTGATCATTTTCCCTGCCGTAATAGGTGGTATCTTTATTGTACTGCCACTACCAACTCAAATATAGCCATGTACTGTCTTATCTCTTATGTCAGTTATGTCAATAGGAATTAGAAGCTGTCAGTTCTCTCTGGCCCAGATCTTCAGATGCATTTAGGTGCTTAAATGTCATTAAGATCAATGCTGCTGTTGTGTATTTTGAAAGAAAAATAAAATGTCGCTGGCGTGTACAGAGCACGTTGCAGAGTGAGCAGGTTGTGTCCTGTGGGTCTGATTTCCCAAATTGGACAGGGCTGTTGTAGGCTCGCTGTGCCTGTTCCTTCTCTGTATTGTCTGCCCCACAGATGCTATGGAGCCAGCCTGTTGTGTGTATAGCAAGTTCTGAACTGCACATATTACAGCCTTCTGCATCCAACATAAAAGCAGGGATAGTTTATGAAAGTATGTGGTGTTCTTTCTCAGGCAGCTAAGTTATTCTTGCAGCCGGTGGAGGGCAAGTACCTGGAGTCTGAAGCAGCCATAGGCACCATATTAAGCCACTGGTGTTTGTCACTTAGCCCAAATTAATCAGTATTCCATAGATCTCAGCCTGCATCTGTGGGACTTGGGTGCATGCAGTCAGGTGCCTTATTGGTTTGATGATCTGTGGGTAGGATGCACTGGGATGGTTTTAAGAAGAAACCTTTACCATAGGAACTTCAGACCATGTAGTGCATTGTAATACGTTTCTGTGGCTAGTGTACTCCTGTTAGGGTGCAGCATTGCCTTGGAGGCCCTTGTGGTTCTTTTAGCCGGAGCTTGTTTCATTATGGTATTCTGGTAATTCAGCTTGATGAAGTGTTGCAGTAATTACAGATAAATTTAGTTTTATTCAACTTAATGCTCTGAAAGGGGAGCTCAGTAGCACTTCAGTTGCAAAATTAATAAAGGACAGAAACAAATGGAGATTGTTTTTTGAGATTAGAAGTGCTAGCAAGAAAGAAATGGATCCTGGAAAAATTCAAATACTTTAAAAATTGTAACAATGGAAATATAAAGGAGTGAAAATCAATATGAACATTTGGAGAATGAAGTTGAGAAAAGCAGATTTTTATTTTGGAGTGGCTGTGGTCTGAGATACAGTGGTGACCTTGACGTGGCTGCTTCCACAACTTCTCATCTCTTGACCCAAGTTTTGTGAAGTTCTACTTTGGGACAAATAAGTGACAAGATTGCTGAGGGAGACTTGTAGCTGTCCTTTTGTCATAAGTAGATTTTTAGGAATCAGCATCTGCAATTCACCACGTCTTAGAGACTCACCCAGGAATATGATCTGTATTTTTGATCAAGTTCCAGAGAGGCAAGTTGTAAGGAATGAAATGTATTTAAAGGCCAGGCAATTCTCCGTATTCTGAGAAAATGTACTACTTTATATACCTCATGGACAAATAATACAAACAGATTTTTTTCCGTAAGACGGTTGCATGCATAGTGGTTGCAGCCATATATTGGACTACACCAAAAAGCAGTCGGTGGATTGAAAGGCTGGAAAATAATTTTTAAAAGTAGTTGAAGTAGGGTGACTGCCATCTTTTACTTCCCTCATTAAAAATAATTCCTCTCAATGCCATGGTTGGATGCATTGCCCAGCATTAGTATTATTTTATTGGTCTATCTAGTGCTCAGGGAAGAGCGTGCACAGCAGGAGGTTTTGTTCCCACACCATGTCCATGCCAGTAGCTCTGTGTGTTTGAAGGCCACAAGTGAAGTAAAGGCCAATGCTACCAACTGCTTTTGGAGAAGGATGATGGTGAACATTTTCTGATGGTTATTTCTTCCTGACAGGAACTTTCCCACACATAAAACTTCATTTAGGAAGTTTTTCTCATTGCCAGGGAGCAAAAATACTTGGTGTTCTCTTCATTGCGGCATTTATAGAGAATTTTAGTTAACTTGCTTTAATTGAGAAGCTTGAACTCAGACTGTGAGCTCGACTCTGTAGTAAGACATTTTGAGATGAGATGGATTGATTTGACATGTTTACAGCCTCTGTCAACTTTTCACATTAAAATTCTACTTCTGGACTAATAAATCAAATTCATAGGCCATCGTTTTAATTATTACTGTCTGAATATGTAAAATTCTCATTCATTTTCAGATGGTATTTTTCCAAAATTTTCAACTGATACTGAAATAATTTTGAGGATGGAGGCATGAATGTATCCAGGCTGCTGTCAAAAATGTTTCCGGTGGATCTGCATGATCTCACGGTTATATTTTATATGTTTTCTCTTGGAATTTCAGAAGGATGATTCCCAAAGACTTCTGGAAAGCTTCAACTCTGATGAAAAAGAGCACACAATCAGGAAAAGTAAAGCAGAACCCTATATATCAAAAGAGGAAATGGTACTGGAGGTAAAGCACCACTTTTGGTGGATGTCTGTTTTGTTGCATGTAGCAAAACATAGTACATTTCCCAAACACATTAGCTCATTTGTATAATACATTAAGAAGTAACCTTCTTATTTGAGGGGACTTTCTCCCACCTATCTGAATACTGAAGTGTGTCTTTTTCTATTAATTTCTTCCAGTTCCCAGAGTCTTTTGCTGTTAGTAGCATCAAATTGACAGTTCATGAAGAAGCATAGATGGAAATGACTTTTAGTTAGCTTAGAACACTTCAGAAAAACAGGTATTTTCATTGAGACCTTCCACAATACGATTATGCCATAATTAACCTATTAATAATAACAATGGTGCATTACTCATGCAAAGCAGGATGTGTTAGTTCTAGCATGCTGCAGTGTGGCTATACAGCTTCAGACTGGATCTGCTCTACCTCCAGCCATCGCAGATCTGGATCTGCCAGCTTCTGTCCCTCAATGTGGGACTGCTCAGTATGAGCAGGTGTTTTCCGTGCTGACTTTGTGCTTTTAACTTCATTGGTAAATCCAGAAATGGCTTCTGGAAATAAATGAAATGGACATGAAAAGGTACAATGGTAAAAGAGTCTTATGAATTGACGTAGTTTGTTCTTCTCTTCCCATATCTATTTTTAGACACTATTAATGCTTTGATATTTCCTAGAATAGTCTATATAGAGCAAGTTGTGTTTTGACAAGTCAGATTCTTTCATTTCATATGACAAAACCAAAAAAAGTTATAATAGGAATTCTCCTACAGCTTGGTTTTAAACATTCTGTCCATTGCTTATAGCCAACCTTTTATTGAGCCATACATAACCTCACATAATAAAGCTGATTATCCCATTGTTCCAGTGCACAAAGCAGTGGCTAGGAAAGGGGAGGAGCAGAAAGTCAGATTACGTGATATAGCAGATTGTATGAAAAGAATGCATTATCTATAAAAAGTTCTTTGGAGGAACATTGGTATTTTCTCTAGATTATAGGTAAGGGTTGTACTATAAAAGTTCTTCTTGGAAAAATTGATGATTGCTTTTGTTTGATCTATTGTTTCTTTATTTAAATTGAAAATCAGAATTTGTAGCCATGATGATATCTGTGCAACTTATTTTTTAGTAGTTTCTATTATTAAGATCATTCTAGTCTCTCGTGAAATCTCTAGTTGCTGCTGAAAGTTGGGGGGGGAAGACGACAACCAAAATTAAAATAACTTGTGAATACCAGCTATTGTCTATTTTCCATTGCAGTAGTAAAAACATTTTGGAGCAGTGGTAATGAGAGAGTCCCCTTTTCTGGGTTTCGTGCACTGAATGAGTCTTACAGGACAACTTCTTGTACCAAAGCAGAAACAATAAAAGCTAGTTAGGAATTTCTAAGTGGTGTAACCAGAAAGGGTATGCAGTACTTACAGTGAACAACCGTCAGGTCTTCTGCTGTTGCTAAATAGTTTTCTGTTCTTTTCCATACAGGAAAGAGAGTCTCCTCTGAACAGTAACGTGACAGCATTTGCATTAAAGGCAAAAGTGATCTATCCCATCAATCAGAAATTTAGGGTAAGGTTTTAGATTCTACTTGTAAGAATTAATGACAATCACTGTGTTAGAGTAAGTTTGCAGAATCAAATAATGGAAGAAAACTCACTGCCAATCTGCCTCATAGGGATCTTTTTTTATAGTCCATCGGCTCAGGGTTTATTCTGTAAGGTGTCAGCTGCTTTCATCTCCCTTTGGAACCTGCAGTGATTTACATGGTGTCCGGTCAATATTCATTGTAGTAAAGAGACCTTTTATTCCTATTAATATTAATGGAAGTTGGGTCTGCCCAAGGAGACATGAAAAAAAAAACACAAGGATCTGCCCTTCCGTAAGAAAACACGCACCAAGCAGATAACTACAACAGAAGACTGCTTTTCCAGGCAATGCAGAAATCTGTATGAGGAATCTTAATTTATGTTGAAATACTTTTGCTGTGTATCTTGTTTAATTTTTTGCTTGAAAGCAAACAGTGGAAATGGATGAGATGTTTATCTCCTTATTGTGTTGTATTAATTGGCCTTGTAAATTTTCTTTGACTGTAGCCTTTAGCAGATGGCTCGTCCAATCCATCTTTGCATGAGAATCCAAAGCAGGCGGTTCTGCCTAATCAGGTCATGGAGACATCTACATCGGGCAGCCTGGGATCCCTTAGCCAGGGAGACAAAGAGGACTGCAGTTCCTCCACAACCATACATTCCACAACGAGTGATGACAGATTCCAGGCTCGAGCCTTCCTCAAAGTGACCAGCTTCCCTGAAGTGCTAACGTGTGAGAGGTAAGCAGTAAGCCTGCCCTCCTCTTTGGTCATAACCCTTAAAAGTGGTTGAGGAGACTAAAGAAATGCATCGTGTTGCATATTGAAACTCATTTTGTTCTCTATGCAATTCTGGGAGTCAGAACTTTGGCAAAGCATCTCATAAAAGGTGTATCTCTTGTTCAATATGGAGATCCCTGTGTTTTGGCTTTGGTGCTCAGTTGGCACAGGCAGTCACATGCTCAGTGGGGATGGAGTCCTCTGCACTGTACAACGTTGTGTCACACAACAGGTGCCTTGAGAGCAGCGAGTGGCAGTGGTCTATTCTCCCTGGTTTAGTGAGAACTACTCTTGTCATATTGTGGGAAAACTGTTCCTTTGTCAAAGACTCCAGCATGAGCAGGTAGAGCTAATGAAAATGGATTATCAGCTCTGATTTTCCTTCAACTGCACAATGGTAAGATACTTCAGGATGAATATATATGTGTCTGTGTTGTCCTAAGAAAGAATAAAGAAAATCTTGATTGTGTTACTATGGGGACTAGGGAGGGTACTAGCAATGAAGAATATTTTCAAAATGCCCACTCTTATTTTAGCTGTTTCAATTTAAAACTTTGTTTTCTTTGTGTTGTAGCCACTCATTCTTATATTTACTTTGCCTTTTCCTAAAGAGAGCTCCAACTCCAACTTTGCTAAAGCACTGTTTTGTTTCACTTACTTTTACGTAGAGATACTTTATATGAAAGAGAAGGCAATGTAGAATTGAAGTGTCTTGACTGCTGTTTTAGGAGCAATGTTTTTAGGATAATTTAGTGATTAAATGAGTGTTATTTGATACTACTCTTTTATGTGACCTTCATTTAGGTTGATATTAACATGTTTTAAATCTTTGTTTTAGTTTTGATGTTAAGCTCTGCCTTTGCAGTCTTATTTTAAAAGATCTCATGCTTCTTGATGCAGAACTCAGAAAGGAAGAACATGTGGTAGGTAATTATGTCTCATTTATATCTATTTGTTTTCACCATCTTAGTTGAATATCAGTTTAGGAAATAACATAAACTACTGACTAGCTGAGAAGTAGTGTAGCAGAGTCGCACCTCTACAGTATTCTCTTTATTCTTTTCATTCCGTTGCACATATGCCTGAGCTTCACAAAGGAATAAAATGTAATGAAATATATTGGGCTGAGAAATACAGGAGATCAGATTGGATCATATAAAAATTTGCCTTTAAACTTTACTCCACAGAATAAGAGACAGCACTTGAGGGTCATAAAATTAAAAAAAAATAAAAATTTATTTAATAGATGAGTTTATGTTTTAAGGACAAAGGTTGTGCATTGCAACTCCAAGGACTCCAAGCCCTTTGAATGAAATTGAAGATTCAGTTCAACTAAATCAGTACCATTGTCATATGTACAATAGTCCTGATTTTTTGTGACAGAGGAATTAAATTACATATTTAAACCGTAGATCCCTAACTACATGAAGTCACAGCATCCAAAGCTGACAGGGAAAAAAAAAGACAAAACAAAAAAAATTGGTAGATATGGTTGTTTATGGTGACTAGTTATGACCAAGTACAGAATCCTTACTGAGTTTTAGCTCAGTTAATATAAATCTCGATACGAAGTATATAGCTTTTTCCTCTCCTTCTTTGCCAACCTCTGTTTAAACAGATTGGTCACTTCTGTTACAATTTGTTAAATGGAATGAGAATATTTCTGTTATGTGATTTTCTGAAATTATCTTCTACACAAAGCAAAAGAGGAAGCACGAAAGCAAACCTAGAAAGTAGCTTCTCTTCTGATAAGATTTATTCCTATCGAGTAAATGAGGAAGGGATCAGATTCCAGAAGGCAGTTTAGGTCAACTAGAGAAGGTTAAACTTGATCTCGAAGTTAATCATCCATTTGTAAATGAATATAAGTTAACAACATGGTGATGTAATCACAGAAACACTGAGAAAGTGAGCATTTAATGCACTTTGTGTCCCACCAGAAATTAACACAGAAGGCAGATGACCTCGACATTTAGCTGAATCTTTGAATAGTTACGTATTCTCACTAGCAGGGGAAAAGAGCAAAAAAAATCAGTTCAGAGAATACTTCTTTCATTTTCTAGTCTCCTTTCTCTGGTTTCAGTCAGCATTTCTTAGCATCGGGTCTGTGAAAAAAGGAAACATATTCTTCTTAGTGTTTTCCTGACCCTTTTTCTTCCCCGTTTTACAATACGTGGAATCTTGGTCCTTTGTGTTCAAAACTTGCTGAACTGTGTTCAAAACTTGCTGAACTCTGTCCAAAACATTGGCAATTGAGATTCAAAACATGGCTGCTTTAGCATTCTCTCTTCTACTCAGCACTAAAACTAACATACTTTCCAGATTTTGCTCAGCTGAAATGATGGTGTTGATAACAGTTTGTATAAGTAAATATGGTTTGATTTATGGTTTTATGTGTTTAAGGTGGGCAGATTCAACATCACCTGTTTTCAAGTACATAAGTAACAGGCAGGTGACTTAAATTTCACATATGTTTATCTTCACATTGGAAAATGCTGCCACAGTTAGTGATGAAGTGAATTGCCTCTACACTGACGCTCTAATAGAGGCAAGAGGAGAAGAGGTTAAGCAGAAATTATCCCAGTATTCAGAACCATCTTTTTGAAGACAGTAGTATTAAAATCTTTTTTTATTATTATTATTTAAAAAAAAAAACCACAAAAAACACATACACAAAAAAAAACAACTGAAAAACCAACACACCACTGGAAAATAGGTGCTATGAGAAGGCATTTAGAACTTGAGAAGGTTACTTTTGGGTTACTTTTGCATTGTATATAAAATCCTTGATACTTCATTTGGTGTTGATTAAACAGTTGAAATTATAGTAATGAATATGTTAGTATCTTTCAGTTTAGGTGTTCATTTAACTTTAGAAAAATGGGCTGTATATTTTTAAGTGATATTTTCCTTAGTAAAGGACAGTTTCAAACATGTCATTCTGGTTACAAGGGTGTATGAGATTATGTCCTTGCCTTTGTTAGAATGTAGCACCAACTTCTAGTAAGCCAAAGCATTTTTCACAATCGAAGTACTGCGGAGTTTCTAATGATGTTTCTGTTGTTTTGCTTATGATTCATTATAGCTTCACTGATTGATGTAAGTGAGCAAAAGTTATCACAAAGATGTCCTTATGGTGTTGAGCAGGCACTTACCCTGGGTTTTTGTTTCATTCCTTTTAAATAGATGTTTATTCAGGTTCTCAAAATATGCTTCACAGACTTTTATCATAAAAAGAAGATTACTGATGATTTGTTCAAGAAGGTCCTTTTAATTCAGGAAAATGTAAGTGTTTCTCTTGGTTAATATTTAAAACCATAGAAAATAAGAGTTAATCCCACCAGTTGGTGCAATCTACCACAGCGGGCTGTCTCACCTATTCCTTTTAAACAGCAGTGTCATTTATAGACTATTTCAGTAGAAATGCAAATAAACACCCTCGTTAGTTGATTCTCTCCACCTTGTATGTGTTTCCTCTTTGTTGTTGTATGAGGAGATCAGGACCATCATGCATATAATCTGTTAAGAATACAAGTATTTTGTAGTTGAGTCTGTTCACACGAACAGAATGTTGAGAATCTTACTCACTCAGATTTAACTATCAGGGCTTTGGCTGAAGTAATTATCATTATCAGTAATTATCTTTACTGATCATAAAATAGGGAGAAATAAAGTACCAGCAGGAAATTGAAGGCTCTTTTTTTTTATCAAGGAGGAAATATAATTATTTTCCTCTTTATCCTTCTATATTCCATATGCACTTACCAAAATCCGTTTTCCACTTCTGCACTAGATGACATACATTGACTGTCAATATGCATTTCAGGTGGAGTCACAATTGCAATTTATACAATTATTAGAGGGAAAAAAAGCTTTACAAAAGTACATAAAATAGGGTAGTTACTGGCTCCACTTTCTGTTTTCCAGATTAGAGTATTAGAGAAGCCTGGGTTGAGAGCCCAGGCTGAAGATCCCTGAAGATCATCTGGTCCAACCTTCTGTAGGAAGCAGGGAATAACATAAGGCCTGCCAGGCAAAGTCTTGATAATCTACACTGAAGGAGACTCCCCAGTTTCTCTGGGCAGCCTAGTCCAGTATTTAACTCTTCTCACAGTAATGATTTTATTTTTTCTTCCATACAGATGAATTTTCACATTTAGGATTTAAAGTCCATCAGCTTGCTGGCTCTGGTTGTTGAGATTTATTTTGTTTATGAAGTCTCACAATCTGTGAATGAATATCAGGAATCTCTGTAGTTTTTACAAATTAGTGATTTATTTGGGAATGGATTTTACCTTGAAACTCCTCTTCATTATTCCTCGGATTTACTATTAAAGTTGATTTATTTACTAAGTGAAAAGTGAGACTTGGTGTGCAAATCCCTTTTACTGATGGAGTTCTGGTAATGACTTCAAATTATGAAAAAGAGGTAATACAGATTAGACGTGTTTCCCAGTATAGCCTCAAAGAAACTTGACAGCATCAGTGTCTTCATGTACCTAACTGAGCTGCTGTAAGACAAAGACTAAATCTTGTTTATTATATGCAGTTATTGCTGGACTAGGCCAGGTGTTTAAGCATAAATACAGAATTCCTGTGTTCTGTATTCTGCAGAGAAAGCTCTTGGAAACATGACAGCCTTAGGCTTAGGTTATCACAAAAGGGATGAGGCTGGTTTTGGATACCATGTAAAAGAGATGTTGGTAATAAGCGGAAGCATTAACACTGGAAATCACTGTTTGTAATACTTAACTGGCAAGACTGATCATTAATCACAGACAGCATTTTCCTCTTTTATTTCTACATTGTAAGAAAAATTCATGGGATTTTTATGAAATTGTGAGGCTTGTCAAAATGTGGTTATGTTTCTTTAAAATTTAAGAGTATGGAGTTAATGCAATGACACCCCAAAATTGTGTGGTATTAAAAGTAAATGCTTGTTATGAAAGACATGTTTCAGCAACTGAAGCATCATCCATTTCAGTACCAAGCTACTAAGTAAAGGCAGAAGATTAGGATTTGTCAGTATTATTAGCTTTCAGAAAAAATAATCCTGGTTTCAGAGGACTGAAAAACTTAAAAACCCCATATAATCATGTAGCCTGTAATTTGTCCCTTATAATCATTACAGGTATGTTCATTCGTGCGTGCCAGTACTCTGCAGTAAATACTGATTGTTGTACTTGGATAGTTCTCTACACTTTCAAACACAGTGGATATACTCACAGCTGCCGTTTAAGATGGGGCACGTGCATTAAAATAAAAATATTTGTGGGTAGAGTCAGAGGATTAGTAGTGTGAAAACTCATGGAGCAATGTTTACTAAAACTTTAATTCAGTGGAGCCTTGATCAGACTTGATCACAACAGCCTGGATTGTATTCACATATACATAAAGGAAATGTATGCATTTGTTTTGAGTATAGGTCAGAGCTGCCATGTGTGTACCCTTAGATTTCCTTGCTGCAGGAAGTGCATTACCCAGAGGCAGAACTTTCTGAACGCTCTTGTTCAGCTTTCCTAGCCGTGAGCCACAACTGACATAAAAATTCACATCCAGCTTTTTTTTGTTTAACAAGTCACTTGTTTTGTTTTCTAGGATTTTGAAGAACTACAGAAGCAACTTGACTCTAGACTGCAGAATACTGAGATGTCAGGAGCCCATAATTCAGAGTACCAGACTCTAGAAGATTTAGAAAGGAAAGAACGAGAATATTCTGAGCACATAATAGATAATGTAACTTTCTGCTTTTTCTCTTCTAAAATTATATTTTAGTGTTATCCTTTGATGAGGAATGTTTTTTTTTTTTTTTTTTTTTAACTGTTGCGTTGATTAGTCCATAGTTAATACTTTCAATGTGCATGACTTGGGAAAATATTATTACATTGCTTTAGTAAAGTATTCCCTTTGGGAGCCAATGTGTTTTTTATATAAAAACTGTTTTATCACACTGGGCTTAGAGCTAAGAAGTGGCTATTGCTTGGCAGATTGTAAGATTTATTTCAAGCTTTAGGTATAGCCTGACTTTTAGGAATATTGTTTTCCTTTAGAAACCTTGCTTGATAGGAACCATTTATTTTTATTTTTTTTCAGGAACATTGTTTTCTTCAGTAGTCCATAACTGAGTAAGAGAGTAATAAAATACTATAAAACATTTTTAAGCTGAAATAATTTCTAACAAAATAATTACCTTCTAGCATGCTTTGCATATTTAATTCAGCAAAACATTTTTCCTTAGCAGCTCTGCCCATCATAATATGTTTACATGGGGTTTTATGTAAAAAATACAGTTTGATAGCAAGCATTTGATTCTCCAAGAGAAGTTTGGTGGTTGTTTTTTTTTTCATCTATGGTAGTGTCACTGTGTCCACTGAGCTTGCAGGCTAGCAAGCTGGAGGTTAAGAATAGTCTGATTATTATTTTCAGCAAACTGAGTAATCTGGAAAATGTTCTCCCTCCTAGTCCTGTTTTTGAGGTTTGAACAAATTCACTGCTGAGGATAATGAGAGACTGACTAGTCAGACTGATGGCTCTGGGAGCTGCCTGCACTGATTGACAGTGGCACTTCAGCCCTGAACTAAACAGCCCATCATCTCAGCCTTGGGCCTTTTTTATAGGGCAGTTAATGTTTTTTAATGTCTGATGGTTAAGTGCTTCACTAAGAGTTTTTTCAGCTTTCTGGTGATTCTCTGTGCCTTTCACTTTATGGCAGAAGTCCTGGTAACGATGATAGCTCTGCATCAAGTCTCTTTTGCAATTTAACTTTGCTCTTTGAAAAATTGATTGTTTAGAGTTCTCCAGTTAGTCAGATGCAAGCTCCCTGGCAGCCTCACTGAGCAGCATGAGGCATTATTCACCAGCAGCAGTCACCCTTCAGCAGGTCTGTCACTCTTAGGGCAGCAGATGCTTTTCATCCATATTGAAAATGATTTCCCTGTACTCAGATTCGTATAGATCAAGACCTTGAACTAATCCTCTCTTCCCTCAATAATATAAAGGGGTTTGAGGTTTTTTTTTGCATAGTCGCAGATGCCATAGTCACAGTTTTTTTGGAAAATTCACAGATACTTAATACAAATCTTGGCAATAAATACATTTTCTTATCTTTAAGTGTACTAGTAATGCCGTTGAAGACCACAGGATATTCACAGTTGTGCAGTCATAAATGTGTGGGAGATCAGAGCCTAAAACTAGAGATTACTCACATGATAATGTACCAGAATTGTACGCTGTGCTAATACTGCATAAAGTACTTAATTCCCGCATATTTAATAAAGTGCTTACCTAGCATGTGGCTATGAAAGACACTAAGTGCAATAAACACTGGCAATTTTCAGTTTTCCTTTCTTAGCAAAAATCTTGTTTAACTGGAATTCGCACTCCTACACCTAAATAAACTTTCCAGAAAAAAAGAGCTGCAGTTTGTTATCTTTTTTAGTTTTCCTATCAATACTAGCTTTTATAGATGCCATATGTGGGGAGCTAACAAATTAGTCGTTAATTTTATGGAATGAATACATTTAAAAATGTCAGGATTGACCTACTGGTTATGTGCCACTAGCACTGGTATCATCATATAGTAAACAGGCTCTTTAGACTCACAAAATGTTCACTATAACTAATACTGAAAGCTGTCTTTAGTCTCAGTGAGTTGGATTTCAGTAGACTCATATGCCTGTCTCTGTAATGAAGTACTAGATGATTAATGAGGGAACATGGGTTGTTTTTTGATTCTTATTCCATAGATGGAAGCATTCTGGAAGCAGACTGACAAAGCCCAGCAGGCTTTTTTGGACCAATCAAAATGCTCAAGTGCCAAAGCAACAAAGATAACGATGGATCTGACCGAGAAGATGATTGCGGTAGAAAGCTTATTAAGTGAATCTCAAGATTTACAGGCAATGGTAAAGTACAAAAAGAAATAAAAGTTGAGAGAGATTTAGTCAATCTGAACACAAAGAATGATCCAATGTACAGAGTCTGTCAGTCCTGCCTCAGGAATGATGTAGGCTGCTTATTCCACTTGCCTCTTTCAGCCCTGTTGCAAAGAGTTCACCTTTCATTGTAGTTTATGAAGACTCACAGGAGTATGAACTCTCTGCACTTGAGTTGTAATTCTCAAAATACAATTTAGGCAGTTTTGTTAAGGAAAAGTGATGTTAATGCAGCCAGTGAGCCAGGAGCAAGAGCACTAGATCTAATGATGAGGGAGAATCATTACCCTGGGCATAACGACATTTCTTTTTTTTTTTTTTTTCCCCAGTGTACTTGCTCCACTTTGACTGAGAAATCCTAATTTAAATTTGAAGGTGATTCTGTGTGTCCAGTGACCTTAACTGGAATTTAAAACCTTTAACATCTCTTAGTAATGTGATCTTAAAGGGGAAAAATGTGTTTTTAAATGCATCAGCATTGTCCTTTATGTTGTTAAATCTAACAGTTCTTTATTTGCTTTGCAGAGGACATACTGAAAGAATTACTTGGAGTTTGTAGATTAACATTACAATGACACAATTACAATTACACTTCACCCATACTGGGCTACTGTACACTAAGTGCCTTCAGATGGGCAGACTTCAAATGAGACATTGGGATACAGACACAGGAAGTATTCCTTCCTGAAGTCACTACTGTGATGCTTGCATCTCATTGCAAAGCTTGTTGTTTGTAGGAATCCATTAGTTCCAGTAGTTGGCACACTCTTTCCAACCTTGCAGCATTGTCTAAAGCAGTTGCAGTTTCACCCAGGAAATCTTGCTCCCTACTGTAATCCTGGCCTGCTTCTCCTATAGTGTGCAATGAAAGGTGCTAGGCCATAGGCAATTATATTAGTCTTTAGTATATTTACTGAACTCCAGCTGACCACATACTTGAAGGAATCCCAGTGGTATCAAAATCAGATAGTTGTCCTCATTTCAAAAATGAAGGCCCATACTGATGTGCCATACAGTATTGTGAAAAGAGGACTTCAGTGTTGCCCTTCTGTCCATCTTTCTCCCTTAAGTATTTAAGTTTGTTCTGTAAGCTTGTTGTCTTTTCCTGCCTTGATATCTTCTTGGTGGCTACAAATAGTGAAAAACAGCAATAGTTTTAGATTAGCTGTGTCACTGAATGTGTGATAAACCCACTGCTAACCAACACCTATCAAGATTTTCAGAACTATTTTAGTACATGAAGATTGTTATTCATGTGGTCTTAAGAAGCCTCCTCTGTTTTCTGCATAGCTTGGGAATGAATAATTCAATGAAAAGACAAGCACAATCAAAGACCTCTTCTTCATTTTTAAGCAGGACTTTTTTAATGTTTGTTTTAGGACATTCAGGAAAGGTTATTTAACTGGGAGCTTATGGTGAAAATCATTGATTCACTGAAGTCCTATATACCAGAAGAGTGCAAGTGTAGATTAAATATTGTATCAAATATTCTGGACCATTTAACTGTGAAGAATAATCTCTCAGTCCGACAAAAGGAAGAACTTTTAACAGATCTGCACAAGGCTTTCTGGGAACAGCTGACACATTTCAGTAATGGTGAGTACTTAGACCAGAGCTTATGTCTTCACAGATACAGCTATGACTTCTAATTATCATATTAAATACTAAAATACTATGGCCTCTGTTTTAAAAAGGTGTTGATGATTTGGCCAAGAGCACTATTATTATGAAGGGTGGATGCTTAGAATGGGAACTTTGGCTTTAAACTTTTAACTTTTTGGAGTCTTGCTCCAGGCATTAGTATGAACTTACTTTACAGTTCACATAATCTATACCTTATTTCATTACTTTGAAGATTGAAGAAGAGTCACATTGTTACAAGTGATCCAGTACTTGATACTGTTTGTGATACTAATATTAGGAAGGGTAATAGCTGTTTATGTAGAGAATATTGTCTTACCATCTCCTGATAGCATGTGGAACCAGAAGATGCACAAAACATACCTGTCTTATCACCCTTGTGAGAAGGTAATTTTAAGACTTAGAATCTTCAGTTAAGATTTTACTCTTTTATTATGTCAGACTAAAATATTTTAAAAACAAAGTCTTTTCCTCTTTCTCTTAACAGCCCTTGACATCTGTAATATACACAATTATAACAAAGTCCAAGCCGACTGACCCACTGATTTAACGTTCTCCTTTTGTCCCTTTGCATGTTACCAAATGCCCAATGTGTTGAGAAACATAACCCTAACTTCTCTGATAGGTGCTGTATCAAGGGCTCAACACTTCCCATCAACACTCATGGAAAATTAGGGTACTCATTCAGCCAAAAGGAAAACAGTGAGCAGTATTTTACTCACATGTTTTCCATAACCATTTCTGCAACCTGTGGGCATATTTGAATACAATTGTCTTAGCAAAATGGCATCAGGGTTTAAATTCAGTGAACTGCTCTAAACCTTTTCTCCCTGCCATATGTTACTGCCCCTGTCCTTTCAGCTGCATTTGCATATCTGCAATTAGGTAATGAGCTACTTCTGGACCTTCCCAAAGCAGGAGGAAGAGGTTTGAGGTGCTGCAGGTGGGAATCTGTTGTTTGAACTAACATGCTGCCTTTGAAAAAGCAGCAGCACCAGTGACAGGAAGGGTGCAGGATAGTAGTAATTCAAAAACCCGATAGATTTAAGTGCCATGTAACAACCTAAAAGTTTACAACCAAAAAGACAATGAGGGTAAGAATTAAATTTCTAATCCTGCATGGTAATTACTTGCCTATTTCACTCACTAACAGATTTCTGTGAGCTTATGTTGTGTGACAGTAGCAGATGCTGCTTTCTCCCTGTGGAGTTACGGTATCTAATCATCAGTGGTTTATGTTCTAGAATGTATCCAGCAAAGTAAAGACCTGATCTTGAAACGGCTGGAGTGCCATGCAAAGAAGAGAGATGAGTGCAAACACAGACAGAAAGCTGAACAAGAGAGTCTCCTCAGCAAAACTTTTCATAGTAAAGATGTTCATGATTTTCTTAAGGTGAGCATGTAGAAATTTATTTTCACTGTTCTGTTAGTTTTTAAGGCCAAATATATTGCAGGTTTCTCCTGGTTCCATAAAATTGGGGTTTTAGAGTCCTCCTGAGAATCGTGTTCAGTAGTGCAGGTAGGATAGGGTCAGACCTCCCTCTTGCCTGGGCTTACCCAGAGACTTTTCTTCCAGTGTTTGTCTTGTCGCATTGGAACAAAATGCCAAAGGGTATTAATACTATATTGCATGTTTTGTAGAAAACATCTTTTACTTAGATATCTGTGTTTGGTTCAATGTAGGAAGTCTCTGCAAGAATGTAACTGGCCCACATTACAGAAGAAAACAGGCCGCACTGATCTGCTTTTCTATAAGAGAAGTTACTGAGGCTCAAAAGACTATCAAATGTCACAGAAGCAAAGGGAAAACTCATTATGATCACTGACAGGATACCTTAGAGGTTTGCTATAGATAATTTAATATGCTATACAATGGCCAGTGTAGTGTTTTCTTGGCTGTGTTTTCTTGGCCATGTTTTTTATAGACTTTAACTGTTACTGTTTGGAATGTATATACAAAATCCAACTTCTTAGCTGTAAATGCTGAGAGCTGCAGAACTGTAACTGCTGAGAACTACAGAACCAAGTTATTAAGAAATAAAAAAAAAAATCGATCCTCAATTTTCATGAAAAGAAATAATTTAAGGTTAAAGTGGTTACATTCAGCAGCATTAAACTTTTGATGAAATCTAATAACCTAGATAAATTACTGTAGGAGAAGACCCAGATTCCAGCTGTAGCAAACTGTCAAAATTTATTGATCTCAACATTGCAATTTTGTACTGCAGGGACAAGTTCTTTAATTATATTGTATGAATTGGATAACGCAGTTACCGTTCTTGTATGCAACACCTGTCTGGCAGCACCTCACTTCAAAACAAATGATTTCAGGCACTTTAAGTGTTAGAACATATTTTACCTCTTTGGCTTTTCATAGCTCGATGCAAATAGTTCTGTCACATTTTTGAAGCATTGAGCACTTGTGAATGTATTTTCCTTATCTACATGATTCAAAACTCTGGGACACATCTCAAATTCATTAAACAAAATATTTTAAAAAGTATTTCGTATTAAGACCTGTCCCCTGCGAAGTTAGAGCCGCACAACTTTGTGCCAGAGATGCTCTGTTGTATACACCATACAAAGCTAACAATTATGCTTACTTAAACTGTAGGCTAGTGATCTGCTTGTGACATACTGAGCAGGAATGGCCAGCTTGCACTTCATGCTATAGGACAGAACTAAACTGAGTCTTAGTATAATGAAATGCCTGTGCACAAATAATAAAACAAGTTGGAAATTTAAGCTTTTCTGCTGCCACAGTGGAGAGAGCCTTTTGTCCCAGAACAGATGGGGTCTTGAGTCCAGAGACTCTTTGGAGAATAAGAAAAATACATAAATCTTGGCAGCTCCCATGATTTGACTTAAATAGTCCAGTAATTGTTTTGTGCAAACAAGACTCTCAGCGTTGACAAGCTGTTCTGAACATATTTAAACATGGTTTCACAGCCAGTCCAGCTGTGATGGAGTTGTTTGTGAATCTTTACCACAAGCCCAGAGGTGTACTCATCAAATACACTTTTTTTTCCTCTGTCTTCCCTCCTTCACCTCATCAAAGGGCTCGCACTACCACGGTAGCAGCAGTAACTGACCTTTCTCTTGAATTTTAAGTGGTTGCCAATTAAGAAGGTGGATTTTACAATGAACTTTCTTCACATCAGTTTCTTCTGAACACAATTTGGATGGTAATGATTTAATTGCTACAGCTTTTGGTTTTTTTAAGTGACAGAGTGACCTGGATAGTAAAGGTTAGAGTCCCTGTATGATTCTTTCTCCTTCATCTATGTTTCCACTGGAAAAGGAGAATTTTCATTTTGTTTTTTACTGGCGGAGAATGCAGGAATGATCAAGTGAAGCACACGAGCCAGTTACAGTAACGCAGTCTTGTGTGGACATACCATACCTCAGGTGGACATGCAAGTTATAGTAATTAACTTGTCAAAATCTGTGGTAAACTACAATTTCATGATAGATGTGAATTTTATAATGTACTTCTACAAGAATGATCTGTACATGAAGTGCTTACGAGCACTTTGTTGCTCTTTAGAAGAGCCCTATTGACATGTAACAAAGCCATGGTGGCCACAAGAATGTAAGAGGACACTCAACAATTTAAATGAAAATATGAAATTTTTATGTATAAAACAATTCATTAGTCCATATATAGAACAAGATGTTATTTGTCTGTGAAATTCAGTCTTCCTTACAGCACATGAGCCTGCCAACACGTCAGAGTCCTGACTTGAAGAAAAAAATTGCAACCCTTTTAAATCTGTGACCAAGGACCAAAACAGGATGGAGTCATAGGTTAGCTTTTTAGAGGCCACCAAGGGACATGGTGACCAACCCCAGTGCAAAAGCCCTACACAGCGTGATGCAGCTGTAACTAAGATTTCTGGCGATGATGTCTGATGGCTGTTCTGCACCTCACAGTATTGCCTATCAAGAAGTGATATTCGTACACAGGGAAGAAGGTTGCAAGTCAGATCATTTCACATGTTTTCCGGTATTAGGTACTGGAAATTTTCCTGAGGAGGCTGTGGAGCTTCATACTCAAGACTCTATATGCTCAAATTAAAGTAGTAAGACAAGTTCCATTTCCCTCTGAGTCACAGATAAACACTTACTGTAGTGATAGTACATGGGAAGGGGAGTATCACAAGAAGCTATCAAGACCTTCTCAGCTATTTAAATGGACCTATTGTGTTTCTTTTAGGCTTATCATGAGCTGTTAGAGAAGCATCGGCAAGCACAGTGGGAACTGGAGGAAGAGGATGACTGCCGAAGCACAGAGGCTGTTGCAGATCTCTACAAGGTGCCAACGCTAGTGATATGTCTTACTAAAATAATGCTGAAGAATCTCTAACCCCACTATACAGTGTCAGGCCTCGGGGAGGATTGGGGAATTGCAGGAGAGATCATGGCAGCTCCAGGAAGCTAGGCTGGGAAATCAGGAGATGGAGGCAGGACAGACTTCAACATTAGTTTGCCTATTTCATTAACTTCCTAACACACTAAGTGTCCTAACCTCATATTAGTCAGAAAATCCCTATGTGGTCTGCCAAAACATGCTGCCTGGATGGCTGACAAGGCTACAATAACGTTGAGAGCATGTAACATCTGGCATTACTACCAGAAGAGAGGCTTTGTTAACGTAGCATAATTATCTCCTCTGCACCATGGTAGGATACTATTCTTAGTTAACTTCACTACAAATCTCCAAAAATATTTTTTTCATCTTTTTTCCTCTACATGAATTTCTTTTGACACTAGTTAGTTCCCTGAAATAAGTTCTGATCTTTGGTGTTAGTAATATTTTTATACTACTTTATCTCACTGATTTGGAAAATATGTAGATGTTTCATGCTTTTGCGTCATCTTTAATTATTTTCTGTCTGCACTGAAAAAATAAGATAACATGATTTATCTGATGAAGCCCAAAACTGTAGCCAACAGTGACCTTTAATTACGCTGGAACTAATCACTTTCAGCTCAACAGGGTCCTTGTCATGATTAATTATGACCAGACCAGGGTGTTACGGAAACTTGTATTCCCTATGACATGAAGATAAGATACCCACACAGTCTTAATTAGCACTGGTCCACATGCACTTTTTCAAATTCAATTGATGAAAAAATAAAGATGCTGTATTTAGAACAAATAGTTTGCCATGGTTTTATGTAATAATGCAAGCAACAGGATATTTAAGAAGAATTACTGCGTTGGAGAAAGGCCTATGCCAGTGAATCAGAGTAGATTAATTGCACAAAGCTATTTGATTTAAGAAAAGTCAATATATCTGCCGATATTACTGCTCACAGCCCATTCTCCAGAGTTACTAACTTCCCCACACCCTTCCTCAATTCACATGAAGTCTCTGGAGACCAAACAGTTTCTTTTGTCCCATACAGTTCCACCTCATTTGTGAAGTTATATTGCTTTCTTTTATTGTGTACTCTGCCTTAGTAACACTAAGATCAGACTGAAAATCCTATTTCTTTCAGCACTGTTTGCTAAGTTTTCTTTCTCATTAAAGAAAACTTGGTTTGGGTGAATTAAGTGTTTCTAGAATTGCAAAGTTGCCAAGAGAGCTGCACAAACTTGATCTCTGCCAATTCAACCAGCTCTAAGCCATTATATTCTATATTGCAGCTACTCTCTTATTCCTACACCCAAACAAATACTGCCAGACATGAAAAGCTGCAAGGTCTATGATCCAGCTGGCATCTGTTGAATGGCGGTCCACAAATTTCCACTTTTTTTTTCTATAATGTGATGTTTTTATTGTGACATTTAACACGATGAACAACTGCACTTTCTCCCCTTAACCCTACAAACAGATACTATGGACTGTTTTGGGAGAGGAGGCTCGTTCTGAGTATACCTTGTAAGCAGCATAAGCTAGCAAAAGAGAAAATACAAATGAGCATAGTCCAGCTGTAGGTAAATGGAGCTGTTCTGACTTCTACAGTTGAGGGAGGTGCAGCAGTTATGCATGTCGCCCACTACTTGTGGTGTAAAAGCAAAAGTAGATTTGCTATTGAGGGAGGGGGTTGTATCTGACAGCCACAATGCCTTTGCTTCTCTCTCTGCTTCACCACAGTTTCAGAGCAGAAGAGCACCTGGGACAAGCAGAAGGCTTCTGCTGGGCAGCAGAGCTTTACCCCTTCACTTAGTTTCTCCAGGTTTCTGCCAGGGGCAAGCTGCTGCTGCCAGTGGGGAAGATAAAATACCCATGGGCAGGCAACAGAGACTTGAGATATTCCACAGAGACTTGAGATATTCCACAGTTCAGTGATGTGACTAAAGCTCAGGTAGACCTAAGCAAACAAACATTAGGCTAATCATCTGGATACCAGCAACCTTTACATGGCAATAATCAGCACTGTGAAACAAGACATATGTCCCAGTCAGGTTTTAACCAGGTAGCTTGTAGAACCAGCTAGTAGGGACCCATCCACCAACATTGCAAAGCTCTGTGTTGTCATTCCAGGTGGTGTGTAGTCCCCGAAGCTTAACTGATAGTCGTTTGCCTTGTGCTCATTTGGAACATTTGGGCTCTGCCATTTCCATTCTACCATGAGCAAGGAAAAGGTTAAATTAAAGATTTGGTTAAACATTCTGTAGTTCACTTAATCTCCATATTTGCATAACTGCAGGCATGTGTAACTAAGTTACAAGGCAAGAGGTGTTCACCAGTAGAGGTTTCTGTTCTGTTGCTTTTATCATTGCAGTAGAAATGGAAGCTTAGCAGTATTGCTGAAAAAAACAGAGTGTAACTCTCTAAAGTCACTCTGGCATGCTCCACAGATGTTTAGATGATTATTCCTCAGCCTGTGGTCCATGAAACATCCACTGATAGACTGCAAGATATTTAAAAAGGATGCATTCATACATAAGTAAACAGTCAGAGTGGAAAGAACTAGAAGTTAAATAAACTTTTAAATATTTAAGAATTCAGCCCAGTTTTTATTTTGTTGCAAATGAAAATTAGCCTTGCAAAACTGCACAAAGTAGTCATGTTTTCCCACACACAAACATTAAATAGCTGTTGCATTTAAGGGAAATAAAACTAAGTTGTCTTACTAGGAGCTAACTGCCTGTATCCAAGAGGAAGCAGAGTGTTACCTAAATCACAATTTCTCCATAACCAGGTTTTAGTGATAGCATCCTATATGGCCCCTCTACCAAGTAGCTCATACTCTTTACTGGCCCAGGATTAAAGAAATACCATGTATTTCTTCTGGGCTGAATAATCTGATATTGTCCAGTGCTGACAGGATTTAGGGTTCCAGACAAGCTCCTGCTTGTATACCCATTGCCATCTTGACTTTGGTTGGAAACCCCCAGAACTGGAATGAATCACACCACACTTTTCAGATTAATGGCAGCAGAACCCAGACCATGGTGGTTTTTTTTCCCTACATCCAATCTCTCTCTTTTCTTAAGTTGCTGATCCTTGAGGCATCATCGGTATTGCAGTTTATCAGATAAACACCAGTATACAGCAGCGGTGTTGGTTCGAACAAAGGACTATTTGGCGTAATATCCAATTAGTTCATGTACTTTAACAGCACCAGTGTTAGAGGTGTGTAACATCCAGTTAGCTAGAGTTAGGTCCAATTCTCAGGCATATCTTCAGCTAAGAACAGCTTACTAGCAGCTTCCAAAGCAACTGTCTTAGAGTGTACAGGTGCCTCCATATTATGACAACTTCCTAAACCTTTTACCCTCATTAAAGTACTGTAACAAAACTTGCACTGTAGATGACAAACCAGACTAAATCCTCAAGGAAGACTGCCAGTACAAAGTTCCCAAGGGTTGCACTCTGGTAAATTCACTTGATCAAGTGCAGAAGCCCAGATGCTCAGCCATCGCCCTAGGCTTGTGATCCTTAGCTGCTGTATTTGCAGATCATCACATCTGTTCTTCAAGGCAAAAGTACCTGGCCAGGTCTTATATGTGATAAAGGCCTATATGTGAAATATGTTCAGGCCTTCTGTTCCTTCAACAGCTGTGCACAAGAATAACTTTGCTTACTTCAATGGTTACCTCAGTTTGTCCAAGCAAGGAGGTAAACCTGACAGATTAGTTTCATGAATAAGTAGAAAGATAACTTCAGTGCAAGAGGTGATAGTAAAAGATAAGAAAAAGATCACCATGTGACCAAAAAGGAAACCAGTAAATCCTGGGGACAGAGAAAAAGAGTTCATATACCTGTAAGTGCCACTCACTTGTGGGAGAAGATCCTTGCCTTATTCTCACAGTGTTAGAATCATAGAATTGTTTATGTTGGAAACAACATTTAAGACCGTCAAGTCCAACCATTAACCTAACAATGCCAAGTTCACCACTGAACCATATCCCAGAGCACCACATCTGCAAGTCTTTTTAATACCTCCAGCGACGGTGACTCAGCCACTTCCCTCAGCAGCCTGTTCCAATTCTTGATAACCCTTTCAGTGAAGAAATTTTTCCTAATATCCATCCCAAACCTCCCTTGGTGCAACTTCAGGCTGTTCCCTTTGTTTCTATCACTTGCTACTTGGGAGACGAGACCGACCCCCACCTTGCTACAGCCTTCTTTCAGGAAGTTGTAGAGAGCAATCAGGTCTTGCCTCAGCCTCTTTTTCTCCAGGCTGAAGAGCCCAAATTCCTTCATCCTCTCTTCATAAGACTTGTGCTCTAGACTCTTCAGCAGCTTCATTGCTCTTCTCTGGACACACTTCAGCACCTCAATATCTTTCTTGTCGTGAGGGACCCAAAACTGGACACAGTATTCGAGGTGTGGTCTCTCCAGTGCCAAGGACAGGGAGACAGTCACTTCATCACTGCTGCTCACTGCTCTGTTTCTGCCTCATACAGGCCAGGATGCTGTTGGCCATCTTGGCCACTTGGGCACACTGATGGCTCATATTCAGCCAGCTGTCAATTAACAACCCCAGGTCCTTTTCTGCCAGATAGCTCTTCAGCCGCTCTTCCCCAGGCTTGTATCACTGCATGGGGTTGTTGTGACCCAAGTGCAGGACCTGGCACTTCACCTTGTTGAACCTCACGCCATTGGCCTCAGAGCATCAATCCAGCCTGTCCAGATCTCTGTAGATCTTTCCAACCCTCCTTCCTACCATTCTTCCCCTCCAGCTTGTCTTTTGGCACATAGGCTTCTATGCCTTTAAGATTCCATTCTTAAAAAATGTCCAGCTTTCCTGAACCCCGTTGCCTTTCAGAACCCCCACCCAAGGGACTCTGTCAACCAGATCACTAAACCAGGCCAAAGTCCACCCTCAGTAAGTCCAAGGTGGCAGTTCTGCTGACCCCCTCCTAACTTCTCCAAGAATCAAAATTCTTACCATTTTGTGATCACTATGCCCTTCTAAGACCTTCTCAAATTTTTATGCCTTTTTTATTTTTTCATTTTTTCCCCTTTTAAAGAGTTTGTGGGTTCAACAAGATAAACCCTCTAGCACTATTGTAGCCTGTAAACCTACACTACATCAAAGAATTATCCAAATAGGTGAATAAATATGTAAAAATGCAATGATCTGGAAGCTGACTGTGTTTGCATAGAATAATTGAGTAGGTTTGTGTTGTGTACACATGAATAAATCAATTAAAATGATGTAACCAAGGTCAATGGAATCTTTTGATGCCTGGAGTGAATGAATGAGTTATATTTTGAGGATAGTGTAGGACTTTGCAGCCATACTAATGGATTAAAATAGTGTGCTGTAGGTGAGCAGTCAGTGTCTAGACACAGGCTCCATAACTAACTTTTGAAGTACAAGTTGAGGAGTTGGAGCAAGTCGTTTTGATTATCATAATACATCATAACTGAAGGAGGAATTGTGTCAAGGGTGACTGAATGGCTCATACTATGATTTTCGTAAACACAATTTGCAGTTATCCCATCCACAAGGGTTATTGTGCTTCATTAACAGTTTTGTATTGGCTTGAATAGGCATTTTGAATGCAAAGGTTTTACTGTAAATTTCTTTTACATGGCAGCAATAGCACACAGACCCCACCACCCTAATATCCAACCTTCCCACGTTGGATTGATGGGCCAAGACCAACTATATGAGGTTCATTAAGGCCAAGTGCTGGGTCCTGCATTTCAGTCCCAACAACCCCAGGCAACGCTACAGGCTTGGGGAAGAGTGGCTGGAAAGCTGCCCAGCAGAGAGGGACCTGGGGCTGCTGGTGGGCAGCCAGCTTAACATGAGCCAGCAGTATGCCCAGGTGGCCAAGAAGGCCAACAGCATCCTGGCTTGTATCAGGAATAGCGTGGCCACCAGCAGCCTCTGTACTCAGCACTGGGGAGGCCCCACCTCAAGTACTGTGGTCAGTTCTGGGCCCCTCGCTACAAGAAGGACATTGAGGTGCTGGAACATGTGAGAGGAGAGGCTGAGAGAAATGGACATGTTTAGTTTGGAGAAGAGGAGGCTGAGGGGAGACCTCATTACCCTCTACAGCTACCTGAAAGGAGGTTGTAGAGAGGTATGTTTGCCTCTTCTCCCAAAGGAATAATGACAGGATCAGAGGAAATGGTCTGAAGTTGTGGCAGGAGAGGTTTAGATTAGATATTAGGAAGAATTACTTTACTGAAAGAGTGGTCAGACACTGGAACAGCCTGCCCAGGGAGGTGGTTGAGTTACCATCCCTGGAGATTTTTAAGAAACGTGTAGATCTGGCACTTCAGTGCATGCTCTGTAGGGCTTTTGTGTGTGTGTGTGTGGTTGGACTCAGTGATCTCAGAGGTCCTTTCCAAACATGACAATTCTGTGATTTTGTGAATAAACCCTGTTCTGTTTCTGTTGTGTTGAAACGATTAATGGCTAGGTCTTTGCAAGTCTGTCTCAAGTTTAGTACATCAGATGTTCACCAATGGTTAAGGAGAAATGAAAGAGGTTGGTGGTTAAAAGTTCATTATTAAGAAAACAGACATGCAGATTGCACACAGGAAATCAACTAACAACTAGGAATTACATAGTTTGTGGTAAGATAATTATTTTTCCTCGGTCTTGACATCAAAACCATAAAAACACACAATTTACTGCCATTTATAATTCCCTTTTACTGAAAGTAGTTCACCAGGTTGTTATTTCATTTGACTTGACAGAACATAGAAATGCACAGGAATTTAGATTAAAAGGTATTAAGTATGAGTATTATCAACAGGCTGGAATTTCAATGAACCTCCATTTTAAATGCATGGATATCAACCTTTTATTTTTATTAGATTGTGCTAAGGATGACTTTAACATCATTGTGTTTTATTGGTGTTAAGATGCTTGAAAGCAGGGTACTGTTTTAATTTTCCAATTAACATTCCATAATTCTTCACATGGAAGAGAGGAGGAAGTACATGCAATCAGCTATTCCCCATTTAGCACGAGTCTGAAGTATCTTCTAGTGGCCAGTGGTGTCCAAGAACATGGAGAGTATTTATGAGGTGTATGATCTGCGTATTGAATCTGTGTCCTTAATAAGATACTATATGGGCTGGGAGATGAATCTTTTGCCTCCTGAAGAATTGTCTTAGCCATGGAGCTTCTGGAGATACATGCGAGAGTTTTCTATAGCCTTGACCAGAAATTTTAATTATTTTAATGAAATGCTGATGTGTCACAAGTTAACAAATAGCTCTCACAAGTTAACAGCTGCGCAGTTGCCACTTGGGGATAATATATTCTACTCAGTGGCTGGCACATAAAATACAGTACAACCAGCTTTTATTAATACATTTTCCTGTTTCACAGTTTCACGATTCACTTTATTCTCGTCTGCATGTAGGAATCTTTTAATCATTTGGGTTTGAGGGAAAGCATTAATATTGTTCTTTGGTTTTGTAATGAAATCTGATAAGCTGTGTATTTCCCCTGGTTTTTGAAAAAAATTATATATTTATTGACTTGTTTCAAATTCAGATGCATTTAACATTTTAATCTGAGCCCATTTTATTTCTGCATACACCCCATGATATTTCTTTATGCTTGATGAATTTCTCTGGAGATTTTCTGAAAAGCTTTGAGATTGACTGCCAGGTACTACAAACAGGTTCATTCAACACTGCAATCATCTTTTCTATTAATGGAATCAATTTGAATAAATTTCATTAAGTAAAAGTTCTAAAAAAAAGAGATGGCATATCAGGAAGCTTGTAAGAAGTCTTTTGTAGGGTTTCTAATCCAAAAATAAGATCCTGGAAGAAGCAGAATTTCTTAATAGTTTCTTCTTTTTGCCTGTGGAGAGTAAGCTTTGTAATCCGTAGTGCACCATCCCTGTTCACAGACTTTATTGCTGTTTCAGATCAAGTATATTCCTTAAGTCACTTTGGTGGAATTCAATCACATCTGCAGTCTTTTCTAAATGTTGACTTACCATTTTTCCTACCAGATTTTAAAAGGCCATTCCACTGTGTCTGTTCAGGTGATGTGTTAAACAGCTATGGCCACTGTATTGTACCTGTGGTGTGTCCTCTGGGCAGAGTGTACTGTCATATTAGGGTCTGGGTTACAAGGGTGGGTTGTCCTATCCCTGGAAGAGTTGCCCCATCCCTGGAAGTGTTCAAGGCCAGGCTGGATGGGGCTTTGAGCAACGTGCTCTAGGGGGAGGTGTCCCTGCCCATGGCAGGGGGGTTGGAACTCAATGATCTTTAACTCCAACCATTCCATGACTGATCCTATGACTGCCTGGGGTCTAATGTCCATATAATTATGTCTTGAGAATAAAGAAGCCAGCAGCCAGTGGTTCTTTGAACACCAAAGAGAAGTTAGCATTTTGGTAATCATCACGGACAGTAGTTTATTTTGTGATCCTGGACAACTGGTAGGACCAGCTAGTGCAGTATTTGTGTCCTGCTGAGAGGAGAATTTGTAACAGAACTTAAAGTGTTCAGTCCTGCTAAAAAACACTGTCCCAGAGACTTACAGCACCTGACTAGGCTTCCTGTTGCTCTGTGTGTCAGTTTGCAACATATGTGAGATGTAAAGAGCGTACAGCATAGTCCTGCTTTCCCCCCATATATTCACCCAGCATTTTCATTTTTAAAGGGACTTTTTATGTGAAAAACTGTTCCAGAATTCTAATCCCACTTTCTTATGCTTTCATTCACCAGTTTTAGCAGAGGGCCATGGATTATTTTGCAAAGAAATAGTTAAGCACCTCTGACCTAAAGATAATTTAGCCCATCACATTAATGAGATGATGTAAGTAATTTTACGAGAACAGGACCTAGTCACATTTTTCCTGGGTGCCTACCTACCCACTCTGGTAGTGCCAAAGGTAAATGTACAGTATAATTTGAAGCTGCAAGGAGTGCAGACAGAACTGTATTCACTTGGTCTTTAAACAAAACGGCACAAAGCCCAGACAAAATAACTTCTTTATGTTCTGTGCAAAAGATTTCCTAGTAAATAATAATACAGAGCTCTGAGCATGCCAGGGAAATTCTGTCAGTTCTGCAGCAAAATGTGTTACATAGTGATTTCGCTGCCATAGGCGGAACTCTGTCTAAGAATAGCGTTCCTTAACACCATGTCTAAAATCTTTTGAGATTGCAGTAAATGCCACAGACTCCTCTAGATTGCTTCTGAACTATTTCAGACCCAAGAGAGATTCTTATATCCTTGAATACCCAGTAGAGGCAGGAGAAGTAACATGTCCTGACAGGCTAATAAAGCTCAAAGAAGAGATGGTTTACAGAGACAGAGTAATTATTCTTTAAATGTTGCATGGGATACAAAGATTAGAAACATAGGATCTTTAAGCTTACATTAAATACCAGAATGTGGAGACTTGAGTTTTAGAATAAATTGCAGCAGAAGACAGAATTCAAACAAACTGTTTTGCATTAGTGTTGGCAAACTCAGTCAGGCCCACACCACCACAGATGATTAAATGGCATAGATCCTGCCTCTTGTTATACATGAACTGGTAACTAATAATTCATGAGTAGGGGCGATCCATCCTTCAGCACAGGATGCACCTGTGTAGCAAATGCTACCTTAATGATACTGTAATTTTCAGATCGTTAGCAATAACTAGAAATGGGAGAATGTTACCAGAAATGAGGTATCTAATCATTGTGTCTGACTGTCAATTCTGATACTTACTTAGTAACCAGTTTCAGAAACCTATAGCCCAATTCAAAAGACTTCCTGGCACGTTGAGATTCAACAAAGCCAGTGGGAGCTGGAGGATTCTGAAAATGCTGCATGCTTTAAACAGGTAAGAGTGGAAAAAAGCAAGACAGCTCATCTTGAAGGTGTAGAGAACACTTTTGGCAGTGCTGTGCCACAATTTTATCCATAAGAAGAGGTTACTGTTGGGAACTCTTAAGCTAAGCTATTTATTGTTTGTGAAACAGGTCATTAATATGGTGATTAGCATCCTAGAGAAATCCCAGGAGGACAATAAGAATTTAGTATTCAGTGCACAGTTTGAATATTTTACAAGAGAAATACAAAATAAAGATTTTTGAGAAATCTATCCATTCAGTGGGTATTGATAAATCTAAAGAAAGAACAGATAAAGGGAACAATATGTGAATCCCAAATTTATCATTATGGGGGCACAGAATGGGATTTCACATGCAATTCTGCATGCATTTCTGAGTTCTTGATTCATATGCATTCTTACTTCTTGATTTTGCAATTTAATATCCTCTTTTGGTCTTCTGGGGTTTTTGATCTTAGTTTCTTTTTTATGATACCACAGTTGGAATGGATTCTTACACAGTAGTACCTTATACCAGTGTGTGTCCTAGAAAATCTGTGTTTCTACTGTGAGATTGTTCTAGACTTTGAACACAATAGAAGGCAATAGCTAGAAGACTTGACTTGTTCTTTTGCAACAGCAATGCTGAAAGGAGTTTTAAAAATATTAGCTGTATTTTAAGGAAAACAAAGAAATTTGAGTATTTTCAAGAGGGCTAACACTGATTTACAGTGAAAGTAAACCCAAATAGACAGTAAAGCTTTTCAGACTAGTAAGGTCATGTAGAACTCACATAAAAATAGCTGTTCATACTGCTGGAGGACTGCAGTGTCCGTGTGACCTCTCCACTGTGTTTTCTCTCTTCCACTGAGGAAACCTACCTGCCCTCATGGCTTCTCCTTGGGGTTTATGTCAAGTTGTAGCAAGTTTGTAAATGCCACTCATATCACCTCTGTCTATTTGATAGTAAAGTTACGTGTTTGGAACAGACTTTTTAGCTTGGATTTCATCTGACTAAATCACCCAAACTCTTCTTGCAAATGAAAAAGCCTCAGCAATTGAAAACTGCTCATACAGGACTAGTTGTAATAAAACTAGCAGAAGGTGTTTGTTTTCCCAGGCTTGAATTTGTTGTACATCAGAAGGAATTTGAATAATTCTGTCTTTCCAGAATGCATTGAGGAGTGTCATATTTTGGAGCACCAACTATATGATATGAGTAGTGTCAGTTTTGTCTAATTGCTGTTCTCTCCCTTTTAATTCTTCCCTCTTCCTTGACTTCGTTTATTTATCAGCGCCTTTGAAAATGTGCTTGTAAGGTGTTGTGCTACACCAGATTGTTTGCACAGCAACTTTCAAAATGTGTTTTTATAACACATCCTGATAGCCAGTAAAGCATGATATTCTTTGTACTTCACTTGCATGTGGGCAACAGTTAGGACTCAAGGTCTCATGCTTATGCCACTGTTGTATTTAAAACACCCTTTTATGCTTTGAACCAAAACACTCAAATTGTTCCATCTATAAAACCTGGTCTTTTTAACTCAAGCATAAGCGGCATCGGGGTTTGGCTCTATGGGTTGATCACTGGCCCAGTGTCTTCCCTGGGACATGGTTCACTCACTGGTACCACGGAGACATGCGGTGAAACAGCTCCAAAGGGCTGCAGGGCTTCACTTTGTCACCTCTCTCTGTTCCCCTTTGTCCCTCTGTTAGGAGCTGTATTCTAAAGCTTCCCATGCCTTAGTGAAGTTGGTGACAGAGCTGTTTCTTCAGACCCTGCCTGATGTGACTGGCCTCTCTGTAAGAGAATGTGAGCTTCTGAAAGAGGAATGGCAGGAGAGTTTGGCTCGTCAGCTGGAAAAATGGGAGGCCCACCGCCAGAGATGCTGGAAACTTTTCCAGGAACAGCTATTGCAAGAAAAAAAGGTAAGATCCATATTATGTTCTAGGACCTAGGGTCTAAACGTAAGGGTATGGAAAAAATTTTCAAGATATTTGTCTGTGGGGAGTATTTTATGTACAAATACATGGTCTAAATCCAGACTCAGGATGGGCAGTTAGACCTGCAGTATGGAGTGAATGTATATGCTGTGCATGTAGACTTGTGTAGAGGAGTCAGAGTGTAATTACTGAACATCTGTTCACAGTGTTTGATAGCTTCATCAACAAATAAACATTTTTGGCAAGGCTGCTGTCTTGAGCATCTACAGAAACAGTTCAAAAAAACCAACCTTCCTCTAATCTGTTTGGAGAGAGTACATATTGGTACAAATTACAGGAAAGGACGCCTTACATTTATAAGTATTTCTTTATCATTTTTATGTATTAGTACTATAATCATTGGACACATGATACACACTTTATATATAAAACTTACTATTTACTCTGAGAAGGTGAAGAAACACACTTCAGCAGCTTTCCCACTCTGTTTGTCCCCAGCATAAATGGCATTGACACCAGAGGAGAAATGCAACAACAGTAAATGGAGAAGCAGGCAAATTAAACTAAAATATGCTTGTGACCGATCACTGATGCCAGTGCATCTGCTCACATCACAAGTTAAGGATTAGCATTTGTGTTTTCTAGGACTGCTGTCTGGCATTTAATGTTTGAATTTGTCATACCTACAACTTCAGTGATTAATGACATATTCTCTGACCTCAACTTTTTTTTATTTTACCGCTTTTTATCAATGACTGGATTCAGTACCTTGCTTGGGAAGCTTAAACATCTAGGTTGCTGTTTGCACATTCACTGAGGGTTCACAAATTGCCTGTCCTTGTATGTGAATGATCTGAGCAGCCTTGTCTAGTAGGTGCATTGGAATCATGTCTCATAGTGCATGGGCCCAAAGCACTACGTTATTAAAAACTACAGTCAGAGAAGGAGGAGGTTCTGGTGAGCAATTTATGATGAGTCTCAGAAGTCAGAGTGTATGTTAGGGCACCTCTGCTCTGGTCCTTCCACCGTCCAGTTGAACCTCAACCATTGCTCAGGGCCAGAGAAGATATTTTTTAACAGCTAAGAGACTCTCCACACAGGGGGAGATCTCAAGTCTAAAGTTTCGGTTAAAAATGCTGTTTATGCATTCCTCTGTCACTATCATTGAGCACAGTGTTGAGTGGAGAAACTGCACCTTGCGATCTTTTTCTCAAGATATTAAAAGGATTACTTCACCTTGAGCAGCCAGTTGCTGCATAATAAGTCCTTAGGCAGCTTTGTGCGATCATCCCCCTCTACTTGGCACTGGTGAGACCCCATCTTGAATACTGTGCCCAGTTTTGGGCCCCTTACCACAAAAAAGACATTGAGGTGTTTGAGCAGGTCCAGAGAAGGGCAACGAAGCTAGTGAGGGGTCTGGAGACTAAGCCTTATGAGGAGAGGCTGAGGGAGCTGGGGTTGTTCAGCCTGGAAAAGAGGAGGCTGAAGGGAAACCATCTCGCTGTCTACAACTACCTGAAAGGAGGTTGTGGAGAGGCGGGAGACAGTCTTTTCTCCCAAGTCACAGGCAATAGGACAAGAGGACATGGCCACAAGTTGCACCAGGGGAGGTTCAGATTGGATATTAGGAAAATTTTTTACACTGAAAGGGTTATCCAGCATTGGAATGGGCTGCCCAGGGAAGTCATTGAGGCAGAATCCCTGGAGGTATTCAACAGATCGGTTGACATGGTGCTTAGTGGCATGGTGAGTTGTTGTTTTTTATCAGAGTTAGATTATGGTTGGATTAGATGATCTTAAAGTTCCCTTCCAACCTAGGCAATTCTATGATTCTGTGGATTCATTGTATGCAAATTCAGATGGTCTAGGCATGCTTAAGCGTAGATTATTTAAATCAGAAAGTTGATTTTCCATCACTTTCAGTATACTGTCGCATTCGTAATATAAAGCAGATAAAAATTATTCCTTTTTTTTCCTAAAAAAAAGGAATAAAGGGTTTGCTGAAATCATTAACAATAATCATTGAGCTATAGAGGAATTCACTTAGTAATGACAGAATTCTCACATTGGTGTCTTGGTTACCTGCACTGCGGTTGGGCCTTATTCAATATAAAAATTTCCTGAGCAGCAGACAGAGCTTTCCTAAGGACAAGTGATTCTGTGGAATAAATTCCTAGAAGAGACAAGGGTTTCTCCTAGTGGGAAAATAGATGATTCTTCAAGATGATATTCTTTGCAGGAGCTTGAGTGGCTTTTTTAACTTAATGCATGTGGCTTTTTTGAAGTGGTTGGAACTAAACTGGAAAAAAAAAAATTACTCTATATCTGAAGAGAGGATGCAGGAAGGTAGCTATTCCAGCTAAAGGTTGGCTGGCAGATTTTGCTGTATAAATGAGTCTGAAAAACATCACACAACTCATTATATTACATTCAAATGCAAAGTGCATTTCTTGGCACTTTTTGTAGAATAAAACATTAGTATGCATATTTAAGCAATTGGCTGGCATTTGCATCTTACAAAATGGAGCCCTTGGTTTCCACCTTAAGCCAAGAAGAGAGATCAGACATTTGTGACAGGCGATTGTGTCATTTAGGAGATTCCACAGGTGTTAAAGTACTGAATGTGACGGAAGATCCGTAAATTAACATTCCTGTTGACAGGCCTCTTAGTTTATCAGGCATATTCCAGCAGGAGATATGTCTTCCACTTGCCTCTTGACAAATGTACTGTATTAAGAGTTACAGTCACCTGCTTTACAGACTTGGGAAGTCTAACAACAGAAGGCTTTTCACCAGAGTATTTATGTGTGCTTTTCAAGGTGGCTCAAAAGCCATTCTTCCCATTTACTTACAAAACTGCATTTTTTTTGGAGATTATTTTTCTGAGCATTTATACATATCTGGACTGTGATGTCCTTTCGGGGAACAGAACCTCTTTTACAATTGAAAAGAAAAAGAACAATTGCCTATATAACTTTTGCCTCATATGCTTGAGGATGTGAGGCAGATGAGAATAAATGACTAATGAAAATAAATTAAATTTTGAGGATTTTCCCATGTAGCCCCTACCTCATGAATACTGTAGGTGAGCTCTCCTGCCTGGGCAGCCGTTGTGGGGAGCGGACTGCTGCACCAGGCTGAGGTGCTTGCTTGGCATTCAATGTGCATCACACCCCATCTACAGGCTGTTAGGGAGAAATTGCTTTCCTTCGATTTCCTGAGAGCTGAGCCTGTGCTAAAAAAGTCGAACTGAGAGCTGCAGAAAAGAGAGTCAGCTTACTTGGGTCTAATTTGCTATTGCATCTGATGCCTAATTCAAAATATTTTATGGGTTTCATTACCCATAGGCATATTGCTCACCCTTATTGCCAGAGAGTAATACTCAATGTTTGCCATGCTCCAGGAAGTCTTGTAACGGACTTGTTGCCTGGAAGCAAAACACTGAGAAGCTTTCAGAGGAAATACAGGCTGAGGAGATTTCTGTCTGTTCTGTCCATTTAACTCAGAGAGTTAAACCAGCATGTGCTTACCAGTTTTGACATGGTGTGTATATTACCAATTTTTTCTTAATCTTATACTCATTTTTTTTCACAGCGATTGGAATTGCTCCTCTTTTCAAGGAGCCAGACATGCCTTGGAGCTTTACTCTCTGATTTATGATGCTTTTGTCACCAATTTTACTGGTTAAATGCAGGAATCAGAGAGCTCAGGTTCTCTTCCAGCTGCTGAGTCTGTGCAGCGGTGTTGAATCCCTTTGCTGGACCCTCTCGATGAGTTCCCTCTCTCTCTTGAACTGGGGAGCCCAGAACTGGACACAGTATTCCTCACCAGTGCCAAGTAGAGGGGGAGAATGACCTAAATCTAAGTCTTATCATCCCATTTTAAATGCATAATAATCCCCCTCCTTCCCTCTTCATTCTTACTAGTTACATGGCTGAGGTACTTATACTGCTTGGTTTAGTAACTGTGTGCGAGGGGATTTTCTGAGCTTTTCATTGGTCTCAAGGATGTGAAGAGACATTTTATAGATTTTGCATACAGCTCACCTTAAATGCACTCATGATGGAAAAGGTGCCTCAGTCTTTTCCTTTCAAAGAAACACGGTGTTCACCACTACAGAACTCAGCTATTTCTTCATAAGCACAAGTAAACAACGACTACAATTCCTATCTTGTTATCATTCTGAGTGATTTTTAGATAGACTATACTGATACCAGCAGAGGTGCTAAATTTTAGGTGGTTGTCTGTAATATTATATCATCTACCATTGCAATTGCAATTTAGAAAATAGCTTCAGTCTTCTGTATCTTGGTGATCTACATCAGATGTAATCCACATGCTGTTTGACAGTAAGTATGCAGACAGGTTCTTCAAGAGCAGCTTCTCCATGGTTCTTTTTGGAGAACCAGGTCTCAAAAAGTGATGAAAAGCTACATCTGAGCCACAGGCAGGCTCTCACTGAAAATTAAAATACTTCTAGACAGTAAAAGGTCGTTTTCAACCCTTCTTCTAACTGCTGAAAGAGACATTAAAATACATAATGTGATGGATCTACTAGGCATAGGAAGTGGGAACTTCTCTCTACAGGGAGGTGTGAAACACTAGGAAGCCACATCCACAGAGCTGCTAAAGGCAAGTGCTGATACACTTATTACTTCAAGCGAGTATTTTCCATCTGTCATGATGACACCTGGAGACCTGATAGACCTTAGTTTGACACTTGCAGCATGCAGTCGGAGAAGGTGTTGTGCTCAGCTGTGCTCTGTGATTTTAAGAATTGTCTGGACTCAAATCAGCTGGGGTCTGGCTACACAGGTATGTCCTGCAGCTCATCCTGAGAGCAGCCTGGTGGGCTCTGCAGCGCCATACAGAATTTTGGGCTGTGTTTCCCGTGCTTAGCTGCGTGCTTTCCATCTGTCACCTGTTGTTGACTGCCTGCCCATGCTTCTTGGGCATTCTGCTCAGGAGTATGTGTTTTGGTAAGGTTTTCTACACGGAGAAGGCTTGGTTATATGCGTGGCTGTGTATACTACAGAGAAGGTGCTATCCAAGAAAGAAGCACATTTTAATTTTAAAGCCAAAGGTAAAATGTGGTGGCTGATGTTCTGCACTTCCCAGGGGAGTTAATTCTGTGCTCGCAGATAAAGCCTCTCTCCTGCACAGATGACTGCGTCCCAAGGAAAAGACTATCAAATCCACTAGGAAGGTCCAGCAGCACTCCTAGTTTCTAACACTAACAATTGTGCAATTACACATCTAATCCTTTGCTAGACAGTATTGATCTAGTGAAACCTTGCTGTCGGCAATAATACAAAATTTAGCCCCTCATATTCTGCGTGAGGCTAGAACATGAAGTGAAGCTGTCAGAAATCCAGAGTATTATATTTAATTTAGGGCTCTGAATATATCTGGAGGCAGCCTGCATTTATCCAACTGCCAGTGTAGCATGAAATACACTCTTCATCCCACAGTAATAGGGTTTGGACCTTACAAGCATTTAATCTTGTGGCTTATTGTTCATTAGTTTCTGGCAATAAACAAAAATCTTAACTCTGTATCTCCAGAAGTTTACAGTCTAATGACAAATCCATCAAAACCTTTAAAGATTAAATTCTTTGATCTAAATATCACCCTGAAGGAGCTGTAAACTTGCAGTCCATAAACCTAATCATACAATCTCAATTTCTAACTATTAGCACTGTGTACTATACACAGAAATCTGATGGAAAACAGTATCTTTATTTTGTTCAATGAAAATAAAAACTACATTCTCTACTAGTGAAAGAAAAAATAAAACAAAAAACCCCACTGCAACCTGCTGATAAACATTGATGCAGTATTTTGTGCCGTATTGTTCCTTTTTTTTCTTGTTCTTCTGTTGCAGAAACTGGAAAATCTGTAGGAGACACAGCTCACGGCCGATCCAAACCTGTGCAAAGCCTCCCTTTCTTTTCAGCGAGCTTTGATCATTTAGGAAAAAAAAACATTTCTAAGTAGAATAATTTTAATTCAGCGTGAGTTTGTTTTTTGAAAGAGGGGGATGATTTTTTTTAGCAAAATAACATCAAATAAACCCGTTTTGTAATGTGGTGACTAGAATGGCTGAAATCAGAGCATCTTACGTTTGTAATTCTTTTCCCCTGCTTTTAGCTATGGATAAAGGAGTATGCTCTGTCTGCTGTGATGCAAAAGCACCTGTCTGAGAAACAAGAGAAGATAATTCAAGGTGTCGTAAGCAGACTAGGAGGCCTCAGTGATGAGTAAGTTTGCTTTTATCAGTAAGCAGTGAGGTAAAACTGCACAGCTGCGTGCATAGATAAAAGCTTGTGTACATTACGTAGTGGAAAGCAGTGTTGAGGGATTATAAGCACTTCAGACAGAGAGGCAGTTACTCTAGTTTTTCGTCTGGGTATCAAAACAAAAACAACTTGACTCCTGGTAAGTAGAAAAAATAGTGTCTTCTGTGTTATATGAAGGGGTATGCTTTCTGTGTATCTGCTCCTATGTTTGTAAGTTATTTCTAATCTTTAACCATCCTCTCTCTTTCCACTCTGTATGTCACACTGGAGTTGGATATTCTTCAGGATAAAATGTTCAGTCCATCACCATTCGGCTCTACCATTGCTTTCTGCTATTAGAATACCACTGGCCATTGCTTTGCATAACAACTCCTCTCTTACATACTCTGTCTGTATTCACCTAGAAAACTTTAGTTTTATCTCATCTTTGTGCAGCTAAATATCCCTTTGATAGACATACGTCTCAAAACGACAATTTTATTATCTTTTACTATCTAATTTGTTATCTGCCTTGTTTTGATTAAGATATCAAATTACTTAATTCCCCAGAGTCTTCACATTACCAAAGATTAAAACATTTTAAGACTTTTCTATTTGGAATACTGGTAATATTATCATTGTAGCCCTTTATTTTGCCTCTACTTTTCAGTTCAACCTTACATTTTCACATTCTCTGACTTCAGTGTTTCACAGCATGAGGTATCTAGAGAGCTCATGGTGCTTTACTACATACACACAGATTTGATACAGACAATGTCATCCCAAATGTGCACACAGATTTCACTCACCTGGTCCAGAATCAACGTCAAAATTTGCTCTCCTGTTTAAAATTTACCAAACTTACTTCAGCTGTGTCTGCACTGCCACCTAACACTAGCCTCTTCACTGTCTCTTCCGAGCGTGCCTCCTTGGTAATCCAAGACATGCTATCCTTGAAATAACTTTCCTGTAGTTCTAATTACATTCGTTTTTCATCATATTTCAAATCTCCTATTAAAAAAGCTTTTATTTTGTAATTATAGATGATTATTTATCTCTCTTTCTTCCTATTTTTATTTTAATTTATTTTCAGTGTGACAGAACTAGAAGTCAGTAGTATCATTCTTTACACCTGGGCAGCTCTCCCAGGCATGCTTTGTAGGAGAAGACATTGCACAGCGTGAATAGTGACTCTTTTTATCTTTGAGCAATGACTTTGCTGAACACAGGTGTGCCAAATCAGTAGGCAACTTACCTGATTTTTAATGGTCCTTTTTACAGGTCTGTTAACTTCATAGTGCAAAAACATCGACTTCTGCTGTGTTCAGTGCTCAGAAGGTTAACCCTCCGAAGAGTTGGAATGGCAGCCCTGGCCCGCATGAGAATGTCCAGAAAGAAGAGCTTGCTTCAGGAACTGAGAGTACAACATACCCTGCAGAAGGGATCCTCCCCCTGCCAAGATGAGGACCAGTGGGAGTTACAGAAGGCAGTGGTAGGTACAGCGTCTGGGTAGTTTTTCTCCAGAGGTCTCATATGCTACATCGTGTGGCACTAGAAGCAGCCATAGGTGATCTCAAAAAGTAAAAATATTCAAGTTCCAAATAGAAAGAAAAATATTCTCTGTCAGAAATATACCCACTGCCAACACAGGGGGTCACTGAGTGTATATGTTTCATTTTGTACAGACACTTTAAATTCCCTAATACTTTATCTACTGGCTAGCTGTATGTGATACATGTTATTGTAGGAAGCTTATTTAGCTATGTGTTTCATATGAAAATACTAATGAAAGAAGAAATGCCAACATGTATAAAGGACTTCTACACAAGTTACTGCTTCAGGGTAAGATAAATTCCTACCAATTCTGCTAGGGATTGTAAAATTCACTTGAAAAGTTCTTACTTTAGCATCAGAAGAAATTCTTCTCTCCACTAGACCTAACAAGTTCTTCTATACTGTCATCATTTTTCAGTCTTTCTTCTTTCTCCTCTGTCCATGAGGTGCTTAGCACCCACTCCCCTGACATAAAATAATCCAAATAATCTCTAGGTCAAGGAGATGGAAAAAAGTTTAAGGGATTTTTAGACTTAATATGCCCTAAGGTCACTTTCAAATCCATTTGTGACTGTAATTTTGAGGGTTAATCTATCAAGTGTCATTGGCTATTTATTTATCTGCATTGGATATTTACTTAGAACAACACCAAATTTCAGATTTCAATCTCAGAGGACCCTCCTAGCAGGTGTCAGTGACAGCCCCTTCCCAACCCACTGCTGCATATATGGATTGAAGCCATCCAACACTTTGCAGCTCTGTGCTTCATGCTGTGTCTTTATAATTAGTTGTGCATCCCTCTAATTCTGATTTGCATAATACAAACCCTAATTCTCCACTTGGAAGAGGAATAAGGAAATTCTGTCTGCTGCCATTTTCATATTTGGTGTGCCTATTGAAGTAGTTCCTGTTAAGTGCGAAAATCTCATTAACTTTCAGGAGAAATAAAATACAAATGCATATCACTGCATTCCTCTTATGTGCTTTCCTCTACTCCTTCTCACTTAGCTCCCACAGGAATGTTAATTGATGCAATCACTACTTTTCCTAATGAAAAAGGTGGTACTGTTCCTTTGGCCTCTCTCATTCCAAGGCCAGCTAAAACCCACCTCACAAGGAAGTTGCCTAAAACTACACATATAAGATTCCTGCTGTCAAAGAAGTAGGGCCTAGGTGTGGAGCTGTGAAAAGTCAGAGAGAGAAAAATATTATGAACAACCTTCAAAACTAGAACTTATGTATAAGGAGTTAAGGAAAAAGTTAATTTACAGACACTCAGCCAGAGTTTTAGACATAAAATGTTTTTTGAACTAAACTCAGTTTGAGCTTTTGCCAGTTTTAAGCTGGTATATAGTGTCCTGTCTATCTCTTGTTTTCATATAAAATTTAAACACTAAAGAATCCTAGCTTGGTCATCATATAATGATACTGGATCTCTTAAAAAAAATAAAATTATTTAATGACATTCTGGCTGTTTAAAAAAAGACACATCAAAAACATATGCCTGAACTATAAATAAAGACGTGTCGGAACAACCCAACATTAATAGGGACATCATTATTTTCCACAGATGAATGGGGTCAGAACAGGTTCTTTTCCTACTTACATTTCTTATTGCCAAGAGGGAATCAAAGAGGCACTGTCAAATCCACCAGAGTAATTTTATCTTACTTAGCCTTAAATAAGAGTATTAAAATAAGAGGGACATCAGCAACTTGGTAGAAGGAAATATGTGAAAGACTAATACTAGACAGACCTGTTCTGTGTTCCTTATAGGCGAGTGTGTACATCTTTTTGGCCCTCCTGAGTTGCCTGCTCCTTCTTCCAAAGGTCATAAGCCCTCTTTTTTTCCCCTGAGTTCTGGCCAAAGCTGTCTGTTCAGCCAGACCAGTCTTCTTCCCTGCTGGCTTGTCTTTCAGCACATGGGGACAGCTGGCTCCTGTGCCTTTAAGGTTTCTTTCTTGAAGAATGTCTAGCTTTCCAAGACCCCTTTCCCCTTCAGGACCCCCACACAAGGGACCCTGTCAACTAGAATTTTTGTATTAGAAATTTTGTGCATGGCACAGGCAATAGTTTTGTTGAAAACACAGATATGTTAATAAACTTTGTTCAGGAATTAGGTCATTGTGGATTAGTTGTGGATGTATTAGGTAGATTAGATTAGTTGTGGCTGCCCCATCCCTGGAAGTGTTGAAGGCCAGGCTGGATGGGGCTTTGAGCAACCTGCTCTAGTGGGAGGTGTCCCTGCCCGTGGTAGGGGGGTTGTGTCATGGTTTTAGCCTCAGATAGCAACACAGAACAAGGTGGCAGCCCTGTTTACTCTGCCACCCCACAGTGGTGGGGAGAGAATTGGAAGTAAAAGGCAACTCTCGCGGGTTGGGACAAAAAACTATTTAACAAAAGAACAAGTAGAACAAGGAAAACATATAACAGTAACACAGATGGAGAAGGATGCAAACACAATTACGACACTGACTGCAGCCCAGACCATCGAGGACTCCGCACTGCTACCTACTTCCAGTCCCCCTCCCCTTCCCCAGCCAGCTCCCTGCTACCTCCTGGGCATGGCTCACGTGGGGTGGAATATCTGTGCTCCTGCTAGAGCCAGGGGAGAATTAACCGCTCCCAGAAACCAGAACAGGTTGGAACTCAATGATCTTTACGGTCCCTTCCAACTCTAACCTATGATCCGATGATTTTGTAAGTATTAATACAGTGTTATTCTGAATGGGTGTAGGACTGACTTAAAGTGAAGCTAAGTTTGTCCATGAAATTAAATGGCAGTGCTAGCTTGTTGTTTGATTATCAGGAGTCCCATATTCTGGAAGAGGAAGAGAAGCTTGAGGAAGAAACACAGCAAACCCATTTAGAATTCCACCAGCAGCTAGTCGTAGAAATCCAAGAGGCTCTTCAGTATCTTCAGCAGCACATGGAGCAGGTGATTGGGCAGACACTGCTGCAACATGCACGACGGGAAGCTGGAAAAAAAAGTTCAGATGATGGGCAGGACTTCAAGGTATGGAAATGTTCAATAGCTGTTTTCCAAACAAAACGAGTACCACTTTGCTAAAATTTCATTTACAGTTTCATTTCTGTGTTACTCTATGGCTAGAAGTACCAGCAGGAGACCATTACAGCTGGTGTTACAACTGAAGATACTTTGCAAAGTATTTACAAATTAACACTTACATAGAAGTACAGTATTTTCTAGTGATTTACTATAGCAGCAAACCAGGTTTTATTAAGCCAAGAGCATAAAATAAGCCTGGAACAGAAAAAAATTGAGAGCAGTCTTGATGACAGAGAATAATAAATACAAGAAATTAAAATAGTTATCTTTCAATGCAGATTTTATGGTTAATCAATAGTATTTGTAAGTCAACAGCTTAATAGTAATTCATAGATAAGTAATTTGATAAAAATACAACATGCTTCATAGGCTAATAAAATTGTTCCAAAGTAAATATTTTGATTTTCTGTAGAATGGAAAGTTACAGTGGAGGTACACATATATTGATTTACTGTGATGGCAGTCCAGCTTACAGGTGGAATGGGCTATAGAGGTTGAACAGATAGAGGAGTGGCCCCTCCTTAGGTGAAGGTGAAGTGCATTAGAAAGATTTTACTGTATTTTTTCATGTTGAAATGTACCATGGTTGAATAGAAATACCTGCTCTGCAGTGCCCTAGCCTGCTACGTTTTTAAAGCACAAAATTCACTATGTGTGAACATACAAAATTGGATTGGGTCTTCAGTTTTAGACAGATCAAAACACTTCAGTTTTTAGCTTATAAAGTGAATTGTGACTTGTGCCGTTTAATGCAGGAGAGACTGGTGGAAGCTGTGGTAGAAAGTGTGTATGGGACCAGCAATAATATCAACAGGCTGGTGCAAGACTACTATCAGCAATTAGGAAAAATCACAGAAGGCTATGAAGGGAAAAAGCTTCAACAGCTGAAATCCTTACAAGGTATGGATGATATTTATAACTGAGATAATTCTAGTTTTTTAACAGATAAATTAATTTTTTTATCATTGTAAAGAATGCTTTTAAAGATGACAGAAATCAGTTATGTAAAGTAAGCAACGAAGCAAAATGAATGTGTAAGTCTGTTTCCATCTTTGAAGGAGAAGTGGTAGAACTGTTATTATTAATAAATTCTTGAATTACAGTCGCAGATGTAGGACCCTATTACTCAAAGGCTGGTACAGACACACATAGAACAATGACCCGGTGTTGGAGATGATAGTTGAACTGTGAGCTCTGGTTTACCAAGCTAAGGTCAGAGAGGTACCACCATAGTCACAACCACCAGGACCCGATTTTCTGGTGCTGCAAACCTCAGCACAAGGCAGAAGAATTCAGGAGGCTAACATTGTGCAAGTATGAGGTTGTATAATCAGCATCTACCATAAACACTGTCCAGCTTTGCATATTAATTTGTGCAAATGAAATGAATGAACAAATCAGATATTCATAAGGGGGGGAGAGAGGTTTTATGACAGGTGCTTATAAGCTGAATATTTTCCACAGAAGGGAAGAGAACTGTGTTTTCAGTCCCTGTTCCTATGTTAGAAAACATAAATATCATTAGCACTCAGTCTGCTTCCTCCACGGTCACTGCAGGAGTAGATTCATGGGGAGTAGGTTCATGCATTCATTCCTTTTATTGGCTCAATGAAATGTTGTTGTGTCCAAAGTTGAAGAAATGAATTAGAGGAGACAACAAAAAGCCAAGCATGTCTATCCTGGAACACTGTGTGAGCTACTGTGTGGGCCCTGACCATCTTACAGGTTGTGAAACAGCTGAAGAGGTTTATGAACTGCTGGATCTCACAGAAACACAGGCAGTTTCTCCTGGAATTATTTTTAATTGCTCAGCTCATTCAGGACAAAAGAACAAAAGCATACCATGATTATTGATTTCTTTTGTAAACATTTCCCCTACCCCCAGATAAAGTCTGTCAGCAAAAAATCAGGTTAGCAAGTTGGCAGAATGGTAATATCATCAGAGGCTAAATATTTGAGGCACGTGGAACGGATGGTTTTTTTCCTAAAAATAGAGTTAACAATTTTAAATATAAATGGTTCTTTAACCACAGAGTTTTTGAAGAAGAACAGGCATATCCACTCAAGAGATGAGTGGGTAGGAAGGATTTGTGAGTCCCAGTAGGAGCTAGATATGCTTGCTGGTTATAAGACAGATCCAATCTGTTCTGCACTGCCCTGTTGTGAACCTTGAAGATTTTAATATTGCAAGCTGAAGTGCTAGGGTAAGACAAAAACCACATGGGAATTTTTGACAATCTGTATTTTAGACATTGGCAGCTGGCAATGCAGTTGGTTACTTAAGTTCTCACAAAGTCCCTCTAAAGACTTCTTTGTCCCTGATTCAGCCAACTACAGAGTCTAAATTCCCTTTGATTTGAGTTCCTTTAAGCAGGAATTAACACTGAAGCCGGTTCCAGAATGATCCTCTGATCTGAGCTGAGATGGATGTGTTTACATACTTGAATCTTCTACTTCATCAGTGTTCTGTTATTGATCTCACCTGGTCTTCCAATTAGGTTCTGAGACCTAGAATACCAGTCACTAAAACCACTGTCAGATTTCTGGTAATTGCTCATTTAGGGTATTTTTTCTCCTAGAGCTTGGGTGGATAGATTATTTCTTCGATGTTCGTGTTCCTTGAACTAAAAGGAAGAAAATTATACGTGTAACAGAGCAGATGTTCTTCTCAACTGAAGAAAAAAAAAAATCCTCCTGCTGCCTACGGGCATGAGTCAGGATGAGAGCACTTACATTGGTAATAAAAGCCAGAGTGGTTTAGATTTGGGTGGCCAGAGAGAAACCCAGCTGAAACTCACAGACCAAACAAAGTGCTGCAGTGAAAAAGTACTGCAAACCTACATGTGCATGCTGAAGACCAGCTGAGATTTTTGGGATCAAGAGATAACTACTTCAGGTTTTTTGGTGCTTTCTACGTTGAGAGCGAGGTATCTAATAAGGGACTTTGATTTAGTACACATAAGTCCTTTAAGCTAAGTCCAAATTTGTGATGCAGAACCCCACTCCTTTCTCATTTCAGCAGCTGTGTTGGCCCCAAAAGCACTTAAATTTCTCTCTGTGACTCTTAACAGTCTGGAACCCTGCTCTGGGCGCCACCAGAACACCCTAAGCCCTGCAAGCCAGCCAACTGCTTTCCATTCAAGCTCAGCCAGGAGACAGAACGTGCATGGGTTTTTTTCCTTTTCAGAAGGGGCTGATCAGTTAGGTGTTCTCCAAGCATGATTACCACGCTAAGAGTGTCATCTTCCTCACCAGATAGTTTCATAACTTCTCTCTCTAAAACACAAGGTGGAAAAAACAGTTTTGGCAATAGAAAATATCACCACCTACTGTGTGACAGCCTTAGGAGTAAAACAGCCACATAGGAAATTTCTTACATACTTCATTCAGTGATAGCTAAATGGGCGTAAGGACCATAACGCTGGATTTTTCTCTCCCAGTATCAGTGCTTAATATCAGACTAGAGGATTTTGCTTCTTTGAGCATCGCTTGGCCTAGTAAATCTGAATTTATGGTTGGTCCAGCACAGCCACGGGGAAGAGTGGTGGAGAGTACCTCCCCTTACCCAGCCAGCCCAGCCCAGCCTACGTTACCTTCAGTAACTACTCCGTGATGGTGCTGTTGGTAGGATAAGGGCCTGCCAGCCTCTCAGAGCATTCAGAACCGGTCAGATGCTCCCCAAATGAATGTTAGGACCCTAATCTGTTGCGTATCAATTTATCTCCCTCCTCTTGTGCTTGATTTAAAAGCAGTGGTGTGAGGAAACCTACTTATCCTACCTATCAGACATGGTCCAAGCCTTGCTGCCAGGAAGGACTTCAAGGGCAAGAGTCAGGAGCCTAGTCAGGAGATAAAACACCAAGTTACTCGCAGAGTGTAAGCATATGTAAATGTACCCAGAATACTTCACCATCAAATGAGGGGAGATTTAGTCAAGTTTGACATTCCCAAGACTAAGTGGCCTCCAAGTAGAGGTTTTCTTTATATTGCATTTTTTTGCTTAGGTATTACAGTTCTTGCTTAGGGCATCAAGGTCTTTTCATAAAGTTTCTACTTTGAAATTCGTGTTAATTAGCCTAGCAGAAGAACTAGGTAAGAATAGGAATTCAGTGACATTATCATCTCACCTGAATGATGCACAAACTATTGTCTGTTCAGCAGATCACAGTGGCAGAGCAAGAGTGTGTAAGAAGCACTTGATATCCCTAAGGAGCAGTAACTTTGGGAAAACTTCCTAGAGCAGGGATTGATTTGTACTGATGAAAAACATAAATGGTAAGATTGCCACAAGTTTGTAATTTTGAGCGGAAGATTTTACAAAACCATTATTTCAGCAGAAAGAAGTGAAAGGAACAGACATAAGAAGAAACAAGAGATTGAATTGGAATTGAAAGAAAACCAGACCAAAGGCCTCCTGAACGTATCATCCACAGTCCATCAAAGGTAAAAGCAGGCAGCAGCACGGCTGACTCTAAATGTTGTGAGTGTTTGCAGATCTACATAATGTCTAGATGAATAAAATTCTTGGATTTTCATTTTATAGTTGTCTTTGATGGGGAAGAAGTATCTGTTGCCAAATTACGTCTTCTCTTTGATCTCAGAGAATTACTTTCTTATTAAATAAACTTTTTGATGCTCATTAATTACAGACGGAAGAACTATACTTAGATGGTTTGAAAAGACAGAATGAAAAACAATGCCAAAGCATATGCCAAATTTTAAAAGAAATTAAACATAAGTGTAGGATGGGAACCCATGCTGTCTAATTCATTACATTCCATCTTTTCTGCTTTGAACATCAAAAGTATTTGTTAGTTTGCTGTTGAGTAAACATATCCCATAATGAGGAGAAAATGTTTGAAGCATAAATTATACTCAAAATGGCAAGACAATTTTAGTGAATGCTTTGGACAATCAAGATTACTTACATTAAATTTAGAGTGGAATCCCTCATATGTTAAAAAAAAAATAAATTGCAGTTTATGAAATTTAGAGTCCAGAAAGCACTGCAATTCCAAAGGAATAAGTTGCCATAAAAAGCTGTATGACTTGATATGCACATGATACATTTTTTGTAATAATTTTATTTCTGTAGTCTTGGTTTATTATCCTGAACAACCCTGCATCTGCAATTTTGATACTGTAAAGAGTCTAATTTTTGTTTTAGACATTGTGTTACCTCTAAATTTAAAGAAATCACTGCCCACTTAATGTTTTTCATCCTTGTTTAAATTGGTATAGAAATGGATTAATGTAATAGTTTCATAAAAGATCTTTTAGTTTTTCATTATCCATATAAATTCACTTCTAACTGTTGTCTCAGTTTTTTCTCGCATAATCTAGTCTAGTGTCTTCCAACAAAACACAATCAAATCAAACCTTCACATAAACACAAATACAGTGTATTTGTATATCTAAGCTGGTCTCATAACCAATAGTTTTCCTATTGTCATTATTTCTTTTACAGTCAAATCCCAGTCCTATATAAATTAATAGCAAAATTACCATTGACTTGTCTAACTCCTGTTATGCTCAACATAAATGGTTGTGTTTCATTTTGCCCATTGCGCAAGGTTATATGTGAGAGTTCAAAAAGCCATTTTTGAAAGCTAACCTTCTGTAAGCATTGACTATTACAATAGCAACTTCATTTTGTGTAGATGTCAGAAACAATTTGTGTTATCTCCTTCCCCGAGGAATGTGATGGGTGATTGACAGCATTGCCTCAAGGTAGATCAGGCAAGAGAAAAGCAGGAATACAGATTCAGCAAAGTTGCAGCTATTCAGGTTCTGCTATATTAATATTAATCTTTAAGCAGTAAAATGAAAGAATATAGTTGTCAATGCTCCCAGTTGCCAAGTTTTGAATTACCATGTTTCTGGCTGACTATCAGTCTGGTACTGAAGAGTCCTCAAATAAATGCCTAATTCTAAATCCCTTATCCTCACACCTGATCTTCTAACAGCTTGTCTCTTTGGCAAGCAGACAGCAAAGCTGACTTCAGAAACATGTAACGGATTTGAAAATGGACTTCAACAGTACAGCTGAATTCCAGCTTCCAAAGTCCAACCTAAACTCTGCTGCAATTCCTACTTCCAAAAGGAGCTCGTATCCTATGGGGAACCAAGGCAGGCTATTAAAATAAGTAAATCTGTCTAAGAATCTCCAACGAAATTTTTGTCCCAGCAGAAGTTGGATGGGACAATATTGTTAATGAGCCATTCGCTCCACAAAATCTTCTAAACACACTTTGCCAGGATTGTATTTATCTCTTGAACTGAACAACAATCAGTACTTTTAAATTTCTCGTGTTCAGGATGGTGCTGCAGCAAAAGAAGGTTTTGGCTCAGTTTGAACTGCAGCAGCAAATTCGTCTGGAGTCTCTGAAACAGAAGCTGCTGGGATTTCATCACCTAGAAACTGAATTGGAGAATCAGCTACAGGTAAATCAGGGTAAAATGACTCACGAATCTGAAGCAGTCCGTGGCAAAAACATTGGACAGGTTGTAAGGGTCTCTTTGCTGTCCTAGTTGAAATCAGTGTTAAGATTCACCACTGTCTTGTAGGAAATGCTTCCCTGATGCTAGCCATATTGTTTCCTGTGTTTCTGCAATGACAAAAGCCTTTTTTGTCATGCCACATGTAGAATAACATAACGCAGAATCAAGAATCAAGCTGTGTTGTGTTAACTGACTTCTGGTTTATCCTTTTGTGCAGGAAGCAGAGCAGGACTTTGTGGGTGAGTTGGCTGTGTTGGCCAGAATTCCAGTGTCTGTGAAGAAGAAGCTTTCCAAAAGGAGCAAGCCAGCAGGTTGGTACAATCCTGAATTGTTTAAAAACAACAAGCCCCACATCATTCCACGTATCAGTGCATATTTTGCAATATAACACAATGGAGTTTCAGGTGAGATATTTTGTCAGTGCCATTTCCCGAATAGGGATGTAGAAAAGTAAAGCAGCCGTTCAAGGTCACCCAGCTTGCCTGTAGCACAGCCACAAACGTGTCACCATTCCACACTACAGAGCAGTCCTTTAGCCAGTAGATTGTGTTATGTCCACTGAGGTAAGGCTTTGCCTTGCTCAAATCAAAAGACCGAGGAGGAATCTGATCAATGCTTATGAATACTTAAAGGGTGGGTATCAAGAGGATGGAGCCAGTCTTTTCTCAGTGGTGCCCAGTGAGAGGACAAGAGGAAACGGGCACAAACTTGAACATAAGAAGCTCCATCTAAGCATGAGGAGGAACTTCTTTATTTTGACACTGGTAGAGCACTGGAGCAGGCTGCCCAGAGAGGTAGTGAAGTCTCCCATCTCTGGAGTCATTCAAAAGCCACCTGGACATGTTCCTGTGCAATCTACTCTAGGTGGACCTGCTTTGGCAGGGGAGTTGGACTAGCTGATCTCCAGAGGTCCTTTCCAACCCTACGTCATTCTCTGATGCAGTGGTTTTTCATGTCTTTATTGTGTTCTTTAGGAACAACTCTCTTCACCTCAATCACTCAGTCTCTGGGAGGACAGCAGAGCTAAGTCACCTTAGCTTTCATTCTCCTGGGAGAATGGAAGAATCGCCTTCCCACCCACACACTCAAAAGTAAAATCTTAGTGAATCTGGAAACTTGAAATATTTGTATGAACTTAGTGCAGTTTTAGCAAATTAGACTAGTTCATTATTCAAGAGATACTTAAGGACAAATTGTCAGAATAGCAGTCGTGTTCCCTGATTTGGGATCAGGATTGGAGCATGCAAATTCTCACCCTTTGAGCCGTGCAACCCTTCTGTCATTATCAGAATGAAACAATTGGTGTTACATTTGAAAGATGCTGAAAGGGGAGATGGGTGCCCAAAAGGGCAGAGTGGCTTGCTCACCTGGACAATTTTGAAATCTCTTTCCCTGGTTAGTTGTTTCTGAAGTGTGCAGAGCTGTTTGCCATCGTAGAGACCATGACCCCAGGGACACATGCGGAAACTTAGTTAAAGGCCCTAAAACCAGCGACTTCTTCACATCAGATTGTTCTGATTCAAATCATATAAAATTATGAATTGCCTTTTCTTGTTTGCTGGTAGTAAAAAGCTGTTTTCAGTTACTTGCTAAGAAAATACATGATAGGGCTTTCAACTGTTGCACCTCGTAGAAACTTAATTCACTGTTCAGCAGGTGTGAAAGTTCAAGGTCTGCTCTGTGAAAACTAACCATTGGTAAAAATCCAATACAATCCAATATGCTAGATAATGTAAAGTGGAGTGATTTCCTTAAAATACTAACACGTACGTATGAAGTCTTAGAGTGTAACTAATCAAAACCAAACAAGCTAAACAAGCTCTACTATATGTGATTCTTCTTTTTTTTTTTTTTTTTTTTTTTTTTTTTCCCAACCCACATGCATTTGGCAATTCAGGGGAAAAAACAAAGTCAAAAAGAAAGACCTTTCAGTCACCAGAATCGGGAGATGGAGATGATTCTCATGAAAATATTCAAGAGCCCCCTGGACTGACTTCTGGCTTATGCAGGTAGAGTAGAGGCTAAAAAAAGGGTATGTGAAAAACTATTTATACAAAGCGATATAAAGTCTACTTCATAAACTGGTATGTCAGTCACACCCAAAATATAATACCTGTAATAGCTGAGTTTCTTCCTTACTAGTTACTTCTCACGTGTACTTGACCTTTATTTTCCCCGTATTCTTTTTTTAAATTGAGGAAAATCATCTGACTTCGCTCTTCTGTGCTACTATGTGTTTTATAAATAACTTTGATTTGAGGTAGAGAAATGAGAAATACTGTTTCCAAATTTCCTTTAATGAGTTTTTTTTTTTTAAACCTGAGTCACAGACAGCATAAATCAGCAGAGACAAGTGAATCCAATGGAATTGAGCTGACATATAGCAACCAAAATATGGTCTGTGGTATTTAGGCTTTCAACTTCCACCTTTATTTCAGGAACAAAGGCAAGCGCCAGTCTTTGGCTGATGAGGGTAGCAGCTCTAACAATGATTTTCTTGATAGATGTTTCAGTTGGCTTATGCTGGGTGCTAACTAGAGGAGAAGAAATGGCTACAAACCTGAAAGATGCCAGCTGATTACTACAGGCAGATCAAACCAGCCAGCTGGTCACTGGGGCTTGATATATTGAGCAGAGAAAATCCTGTTGACAGGCAAAGCAAACAGTTGGTTCTCAGGAGCCACAGGCCTTTGGGGAAAAGTATTTATCCCCTGAGTGACCTCAGCCTGGGACTGACTTCAGGAGATGGCTCCTTTCCCTGATGGCATCAACCCTTTTCACACACTCCTTTCCCACAGCCAACAAGGGATACGTGTGTAGGGAACAGGGACCCAACAAAGGAACGTTTATCTTTATGCAACTTTGTTTTGGCAGCCTCAGCAGAGGCAGCTGAAACCAGCAAGTGCAGAAGTTGTAATTCTATAGCACGTGCCTTTCTTCTTTTATCAAAATTAATTTAGTTTAGGAGAGAATTGTAGCATTTGAAAACCTCAGTCTACAATTTTGTTTCATTTTTCTTGTTTATTTCTTTCAGAGACAGGTTACAGAGCCCACACGAAGGGGAGACTGAACCAAGAAAAGACTCAAATATGCTAAAAAAAAGAGACAACAGGTAGTAAAACCATTTGTATGAGCTGTCAGAACACAGAGTACCAAAGCATTCTTCTGGGGAATCTCAGTAGCTATAAATACTTACTGAGCTGCTTTACCGAGAAACAGCAAAGAACATCAGTAATAACCGAGAAATCTGCTTTAGCTACAGACCAAGAATCAATCTCGACTTCCTTTAGCTGATAATAAAACATTCCCACTGGGTTTTGGTAAGGGGGAACAAAGAAGTGTTTAATGTAAACTCTTTCAGATTGCCTGGGGAATGTGGAGGGGAGATAGATTTAGACTAGGAATATACCTGAGGAAGGGGTGCTTGTAGGAGAACAGACCCACGCTAGGCTGGTTGCCCAGGTCAGTATATGTCGATAAGGTTTCATTACAGTAGCGATGTAGTGTTTGCTTTTGAGCCCTAAATATGGTCTTAATATTCTTTGTTTGCCTTTTTTTTGACTAACAAAAATAGATGGAAATGTAAAGAATATGTAAAAAGACTTCAGAGGGTATTGTTATGTCAAAAGATTACATTTGGTCTCTCTTTTGTTACATTTTAGTGCTTCTGAGTCTTCTGAGATTTTTGTAAAAGTATTTCTCTGTATTCATCTCATATTTCAAATTGTTATTTTTAGAAAGAATGAGACAAAACCAGTTCACTGGGTTTGGTTTTTTTGTTTTGTTTTTTATACTTCAATTTATTGTCTTCTTTTTTAAGTACACTCTTTTGTTTCCAACATACTTGGTTATGCTCATTATGTTTCTTATGCGAATTCTTGTTATGCAAAGCAGGTAGTTCTTACTGGTTGTACAGAGCACCTGTATTATGTAATACATTTCCCCACTAAGCAATCTTACAACTTTCAGAAAATTAAAATTTTCTGTCTTTAAAATGAACATACATTTTGCTAACTAAAAGGCTGTCCTTTGGCACATGGCAGAAAATACTGAATCATTTATGCAGTTTATCTCCAATAAAAGTTGCCAGGCACTTTACTATAATTATTAAAGGGTAAATTTTCACCTTGATCATCATAAATTTTTTTTTCCTAAACTGTAGCACTTCAAGCTGGTATTTCAGCACTTGGTCTCTATGGTCTCTTTGCCTTCCTGATATAGACGTTTTTGTTGCTTCTTATTGGGCTTCTTTTTCAAAAGGGTACAGCCTATTTAGCTCTGAACATCTTAATTCTGCATAGCACTCTGTATAGATACCAAGAAGGAAGCTTTTACTATTAAAGCTGATGATGTTTTAAGTCATGTAGAGCAGTAGTGGCTCCTGTCACAGTTAGGGTGCAGCATAATTATCTGTGCAGGGTCTCTAATTATCCAAGTGGGGTCTCTAATTACCAAAGCCAAGTCTGTCATCACAGGAGCAGGGCCTCCTTGGATGCACTGTGTCTCCTTTGGCTAGGCAGGCCTGAAACGGCTTTTTCTCGCCCTTTAGAAAATGTGGAAAGGTTCAGTTTATCCCAAAAGCAGGGCAGCAGTGCCCTCTCCCGGGCAGCTGGCAGGGTTTTCATCCCCTTGCTGCTGGAGGCAAAGGGCAGAGAGCTCTGGGAAGGAGACAGACAGGGTGCCAGCTCACAGTAAGACCCCTGTAAGCCCCCGTTTGTGGGTACAGGTACATCCCTGCTCCGTCTGCCCAACATACCTGCTCTGGAGTCTCTACAGACAGGCGTTTCTTCTCTTCTCCCACAAAGTTGCATTAGCTTCTTCGTAAAACACCCTGTTGCCAGCTGTTCAGTCTCCTTGAGTTATTCCTTGTATTTGCTGTTTGAAGTCACATGCAGATTTTGTGCATGTCATGGAACTTACTTAACATCACCCCCTGTCAGTGATGCAGATTTTGAACAAGAAGGGGTTTCAATAGACCAAGTGTAGCAAAGGCCAAGCTAAGCTCACAGCAGTTGTTCTTTATCCTACATTATGTTGTTTTAACCACAGTGACACTCAGTAGCTGGATCCTGATGCTAAAGATCTCCCTCCCATCTTCTGTTATAGTCTTTACAGACTGATTTATTTTTTTTTCCCCTACCTCTGGCCTCTCAGTTCAGTTTAAATCTATGCGGCTGTTTATTTCAAAGCCAACATAGAGCAGTACTGGAAGTTAGATTATTTTTTTTTTTTTTTATGATGCTGTGAAATACTTTATCACCAGCCAAATGAGCACAACTCACTGCAACAGTCACAAGTTTCAGCACAGCAGGACCAATTTCTCATCAAGAAGAAAAGATTCTCTCTGTGAAATTGGTGAATCGCGGAGCAGGTAGTTCAAAGAAGATACAGAATATCCATCCTTGGAGAGTTTCAACACTCAGCTGGACAAAGTCCTGATCAGCCTAACTATGAAGTTAGCCCTGCTTTGAGTTTGAGGCTGGACGCCAGATGATGCCTCTTCCAACCTAAATCTATCTACAATTCTAATACTCCTTCCAACTGATCTGTTATTGAATATTTGATACGTGCGTGTTGTCTCTCCCTGCATCAGCAGCCTTGTACCTTCTCTGTGTTTTACAGGATGGTAGAAATTTCTTGGGATTGTGCCTAGAGAGTCCCTGGGAGATAAACTGCTATGCAATTTTGCCAGCTGAGAGCAGTCTCCAGCATAGTGGATGTCAGATAGATGGGGGAAATGGGAGATACCCTAGGTGACAGTCACAGCTCGTAATACTTGCTTTATAATATTAATCTGTAAAGAATGCTCTGGTTTAGTCAGGAGAGGCTTACAAGGAGCTTTGATCATGCTTTATTAGTACATACTAAAACACTTGCTACAGAAATTGAGGGAGAAAATGCCATGCTTTTTTCCCCTCCTTTTTAATTTAACATCAAGGGTAACAACTATTGCAACATTTCATGATTGTGTTCAATCTCCTTCACAGCTTTGCATCAAGTGTTAATTCAAATGAATTCTAGGCATGGTGTTAGAGTAGTTGAGAGCACTGTTTATCCTGACAGAATCAAAATAGTCCATCTCTCTACTGTAGAAAAATGTGAAAAGCCTTGTCATGCAGAATTTTTGCTGAAAGGCAGCCTGGATCACACTGGAGAGGTGAGCAGCTTAAAAGACTTGTACTTGGGACCTTAGAGCTGGTGCCACCTCCTGTGCAACATGGGCAGTTTCATTCCTGACATAAACAAGCACTCCTTAAGTGTAAGCCGCACGTAAAGGTCCTTTGATCCAGCCTGTGGACACCATAACCCGATACCAGGGCAAGCACCAGGTTAGCACCTTCACTCACTCTGTCATGGCATCTACAGTGGTCTTTGTGAGCCATTCTGATATCCAGAGATCCTTACCTACGACAACTTTTTCATCCATGGGTTCAGTAGAGACCATGAAGGGCTTAGCGAACAGCTGCCCAGCCTGCCCCTGCTCTCTGGGAGGGTTACTGGTCTCAGCATCCCCACAGCTGTGGCCACTGGTGCCCTGCAGAGCATCAGGAAAGGGGACGAGGGTCTGGACCCAGCCAGCTGAAGACTTTCCCAAAGAATCACTGCAGTCACTGATGTTCTGGCCGCTTTGCTGACTTAAGAGTTGTGTGGAAGAAGCTGCTAAGCTTAAAGCTTTTTACAGCATGAATGACTATATACGACCATACATTTAAAGACAGCCTTGCATGTACACCTCACTGTGCCAGAAAAGTTACAGAATATGCAGTTGGCTGGGGGCATGAGGAAACAGAAGTGTACACTGAGACCTCACTACTTTATTCATATCGCTGCAAATGTTTAGTGAGTTAAATGATACTCAAAGAAACGGTATCTCTAACTCTTTTGCAGGCTTTTCCACACTGTTTTGTAATTTACTACCTCTTGCTGTCATCACTGAAACATACCCAGAAAGTTTGTGCAAATGTCACCAAAATCGTGGTGGAAAACTATCCTCGAAATTGTTTGTTCAAATGACTGAGATTTAATACTGGGCAGGTCTGCATGGCAAGAATTAGCTGGTGCCAAAGGGATCAGCTTGATGGTGATGGCCAAGTCAATATACAGTGACAAAGTGCCTCCATTTAAGCTGTACGGCTCCTTCCTCCAGGACGCCGTAAATGCCAAGATTTTACATGGATTTAAAAAGCACTTTGGCAAATTAAGTCATGGCAGAAAATTCCACTGACAGCTACAAAGAGTCTGCTACTTCTCAAGAAAATACAAGGCACTGGAAGTGTGGGAGACACTGAAGGGAAGATTAGCATTATGTTTGTTCTTTTATTCTGGCCTCCCTTAAGCTTATATGGGAACCCAGAGAACATGGTTATCATCTGAGCTGGTCCAGTCTGCAGTCTCCATTCTTAAGGATGAAGATTGGTGTATTGCCAACAGAAAAAAAATCATGGCTGGGACAGCTGTCAGTTTAGGTAGTGTCTCAGCATTGTAATTAACAGGCATTGCTACAAACACTAAAATTCAAGCATGTAACTGTATTGCTCTGAAGCAAACAAGACAAACTGAGAGAACAATCCAGATTTCCCTTCCACAACATCACTTGACTGAAAAAGACCATCCTTAGACTGGTCATGGGGACTAATTTTAGTGGTTCTGCAAATGGCAATAGGGAAGAGACAGTTTTACCTCACTAGGACTATATCAAATATTAAAAGGTTATAGCCCTGCTGCAAATTTTTAGAAATGACGATTCAAAAACCAAGAAAGCTTTGCATTGTAGTTGAGATTTCAGCAACTTCTTGTAGTTAAGATAAAAGTAGTTCCCCATCTTCACATTCACAAAATTAACATCTTCCAGCTTGGTGCTTTTACAGGGGAGCAAACTCAAGTTTCCTGTCCTGTAGACATAGTCGTGATCACCACCTAATCCATATTTTATTTACTATTACTGTTGTTGTTTGGTTTTGTTTTTTTTTTTTTAAGGACAAGTTAGGTCTTCCCTCCAAATGGGAAGAGAAGCAGCACTTACCTTGTTTTGCTTAACCCTCCATCAGCAATAGTATGTGCCAGCTCTCTGGGGGTCTGCCACAGTAACCATCCAGGTGAGGCATCCTTCACCTCACCTGGTGACCATACAGTAAGGTACCTCTGCTCAAAAAGAAAATAAGGTGTTTCGGTCACATCCAGGTAGTATTGCTTGTCCAGAGTGGAGAGACCCAGGCAGACAGGACCTCCAGGCTTCCTCCCTCAGCAGTGGCACGGGAGCAGCAGTCGGGCTGCGGGGGCTTGGGAACATCACGGGCACACTAGCATATTCCTCCTCAGAGAAATCGTAGCTTCTCATCACTGACAAGCAGAGTCTTGTTCACACAGAAGCACTGAGCCATGAAGTGCCTCCCAAACTCACCGCATTTCACTGTGGAAAAATAAATACGTGTTAACAGCAGCAGATCTTGACCAGCGTGTAGGCAAAGGGCTCTTTGGTTTAGGATGTTGTTTAGCATGTAGGAAAAGTAGAACCTGTCAATAGTAATTACACAACGATCATTTCTGTCACCTCAAGTGACAAGTGTGCCAAGCCTTATAGATAAAGTAGAAGTCCTACTGAGGTGAACAACCATTGCTACTTGTACAAACACACGCAAGAGGGTCACTAAGGGGATTGTAAGCAGCAGTTCCAAGATTTTCACACTGTGTCAAATTTGCCACATAGTTTCACAAACCACCTTTATTTCTGTTGTCGGGGTTACATGATCAGAACTGCTGGTGGCTCTGTGAACAGTCACAGCAAGTGGGCTGGAATAGGACAGTGGAGATGGACATTTGGTATTTCAGGATTGCCTTACCTGCTGGGCTGTGGGTTATTCCAGGGCAAGTTGTCCTTGGGCTTCTCTGTTAGTGCTATGTCACTTCATATAAAAAACCTGAACCACCAAGCGAGGAAGTTACTTTATTTCATATCATATAAAATACTTGAACAAAGTGAGCAAGAAAGCACCCAGGGATGAGGGCACTCTCCAGGCAATAGGGAACATGAATTTGAATCCTTAGCAGAAAGGATCGCTCATGAAAAGCTTGATTTTTCCCTTTATTTTGGGAGCAATCAGTTCAGTTCACTGCAGGCTGAACTGCAGTGTTTCTTCACTGGTTCAGATCAAAGCTGAAGCTGGTTATTCTCACCAGCTCTGCTGCTGGGTTTTCAGAGCAAGCTGACTGAAACAGAATTTTCCAGGGCAGCAGTTTTTTTCCCAGGCAAGCTGGAGGTGATAGCAGACCGGCTTCAGAATAAGATGACAGGCTTCAGGTAGGCTACTTTCCAAAACCTTTATGTCCCACGTGGACTACATGCCCTGTGCCAACAACTTATTGCTGTGTGGAAAGGACAGACCACTGCTAAGTGGTCAAGCATCCCAGTTAGATAAACCATCCTACTGGCACCAGGCAGCTACGACACCTTGCCTGGTGCATCTTTGAAGTGTAAGCAAGGGCAAAGTGGTAGAAGGCCAGGAGCAGGTGTTTTCCTGACCTGCTTAATTTCTTAGCACCCCACCCTCCACAGTAGCCACTCATTCCCCACAATACCATCAGAGAAGTATCACAGAATTCTCGTGGTTGGAAGGGACCTCTGACATCGAGTCCAACAATACACACACAGACATAAACAAACAACAAAAACCCCACAAAACAAATCACCCAACCCAACAATCTCAGCCACTAGAGCATGCCCTGAAGTGCCACATCTACACACTTCTTAAATACCTCCAGGGATGGTGACTCCACCACCTCCCTGGGCAGGCCATTTCCAGTGCCTGAACACTCAGTGAAGTAATTCTTCCTAATATTGAATTTAAACATCCACTGCTGCAACTTCAGACCTTTTCCTCTGGTCCTGTCCTTATTCACTTGGGAGAAGAGGCCAACACCCGTCTCCAACCTCCTTTCAGGTAGCTCTACAGGGCAATGAGGTCTCCCCTCAGACTCCTCCGAACTAAACATGCCCAGTTCCCTCAGCTTCTCTATATGTGACTTGTTCTCTAGACCCCTCACCAGCTTGGTAGCTCTCCTCTGGACATACTCCAGCACTTCAATGTCTTTCTGGTAGTGAGGGGCCCAGAACTGACCACAGCACTTGAGGTGGGGCCTCACCAGTGCCAAGTACAGAGGCACCATCACTTCCCTCCTCCTACTGGCCACGCTATCCTCGATACAAGCCAGGATGCTGTTGGCCTTCCCAGCCATCTGGGCACATCGCTGGTTCGTGTTCAGCTGGCTGTCCACCAATACCAATATGCAATAGAAAAAGTTTCTTTACACGGTTTGTGAGAGAGTCAGAAAGACAGAAGAAGCATCTCCTTCACTCCCTCAGAGAGACCACAAACCCAATTTCATCACCTTACCTGCAGCACGCCTTGTTCACCCCATGCCTAAATACTGTCCCGATTCAGTCAGCAGAGAAAAATCAGCATTTAAGTCAAACATAGCTTAGGTCAAACTAGAGCACTATGTACTAGCTGTGTATAACAGGTGAAGATGATGGCAATCAACTACCATTTAAGCAAATCAGATGCAGTCTTGAAGGTCTTGGGAGATAATTGAGGTCTCAATTGGCCCAAACTGAGGTTGCTGCAATGTAAACAGTAAGTATGTTTTTCTGTGAGCTCTGTTTAATTAATGAAGATTATATTATGCTTTAGTATGCATATACAGACATCTAGACATGTAGTACCCCTTGTGATGTGATCTAAGAGGGTTCCTTCTTTCACATGATGTCAACCTAAAAGACAATTTCTCCTGAGTTTGTCCATTCTAAATTTTCAGTCGTAGAGCAACAGCACTGGAAAGCAGAGGAAGACACTTACCCATCAATTCATTTCCTTTATTTCACAAGCTTTGAATTCAGAAATTGAACCACGACTAGTAGATCTTGATACGGTAGAGTAAGTAAAAATGCATGTGATTACAAAGGAAAAAACTTTGTACAAAAAACTTTAAAAATCCGACGGCAACTTGGATTATCTGTAAGTACCAAAAATCTCATGCAGAAGGAAAGCACTACTGCCCAGGTGGAGAAATCCCTGCAGGGGTGGCAATGGCATTGGTATGTATACATTATGGCTCTGTCTAAAATGGAAACAAGAAGGACACAGACTTGGAACGTACTGAGTGGGAACAGACAGGTGCTACAGAGACCGCTTGTCTTTACGTGTCCTGAAAATTTTCTTTGTCTGAGAGAAGTGCTTCTTGGGTCTATAATAAATTAAAGATGAAACAGAAGCTGCTTATACTACTCTACTGCATACTTTCAAAGATGGCCATTTTCTTCCTTCATAAGTGTTTTTGGTGGCGTTTCTCAAATACGGACATTAATCTTGGCATTGTGTCTAGTCAATTGTTGGCAACGTGTTCTAAAGGGACTCACTCACAGAATGCAACTTGCATAAATAACTCAGTAACATGCATTAACTACTCTAATACAGCGAAAGGGTGCAAAAGGAACCATCATTCAGTTACGAGACGAAGCTAAAACCTGTAGTCACTAAAGGGGCAATGGAAGCACCATGCTTTAAGGTGACTATGGCATGAAAGCACAATTGTGAGGCAAGTAGTTCCAAGCAAACACACCACACTATTATCACCTCTTCCTATACAAAAAAAAAAAAAAAAGAAAGACATCTCATTTTTTATTTCCATTAGTACCAAATAAAACTGTGGGTTCAATAACACAGATACTGAAGGGAACAGACGTTATTCCCATGATCCTTCATCCTTGTGTTTCTGTCCATCATTTTTCAGCCAAGACTGGTAATATTAGAGCGACCACCGGGAGGTGCCACAATGCGGTGGCCAGTACGGCGTGGGTTATTGTCATCTATCTGAGCTCCTGCAGCAAGAGAAAACACGGGAAACAAAACTTAGAAAAGAAAAAAACCATCAGTGTTGAAATGCTACCTGGCTATTTTTGCCTAAGTGCCCCTCACATCACCATCAGCTGGTTGCTCCTGGGCCAGACCCCTGACTGAAGTGATAAACAGACATTTCTGTGCCTAGCTCCAGCTGCCTTCAATTAGACATTAGACATGGGGGATTCTTTTCCACTGATTTGAAGAGCCCATGCAGGGATGATCACCTACAGACGAGGTTCCCTTCACAAGATCAGACCCTGACAGAAAATATTACTGATTTAATTAGAAAATAAACAAACAAACAAAAATACCAAAATGAACAAAAATCATGTATGTGCAGAGTGGATTTTTCAAACCTGACTCATTGATTTATCATACCTGTCCCCATTGAGTCCATCGGTCAACAGTACAGTAGATCTGATGTTAGTAACTGACCTAATGTGAACTTGTACCCACTTCAAATTGCTTTTAAAAATGTTGAAATATTAAGCTTAAGGTGACAGCAAGCTTTTTGCCAGGGTAAATATTGTCTGATCACACTCGGCTTCCTGAAGGCAATGTAAGATTACCAGAAAAGTGCAAGATCCTTTTAACTCATAGAATGGTTAGAGTTGGAAGGGACCTTAGATATCATTGAGTTCCAACCACCCTGCCATGGGCAGGGATACCTCCCACTAGACCAGGTTGCTCAAAACCCCATCCAACCTGGCCTTGAACACTTCTAGGCAGCCTCAACCTCTCTGGGCAACCTGTTCC
>VZRU01004987.1:10937-49624 GCA_013398155.1 Pedionomus torquatus | reverse complement strand
TGAACTTCATGCCATTTGCATTAGCCCACCTCTCAAGCCTGTCCAGGTCCCTCTGGATGGCATTCCTTCCCTCCAGCATGTCAACCATGCCACCAAGCTTGGTGTCATCGGCAAACTTGCTGAGGGTGCATTCTATCCCACTGCCCATGTCTCTGACAAAGATGTTAAATAGTATTGGTTCCAGTACTGACCCTTGTGGGACACCACTCATCACCAGCTGCCACTGGGACGTTGACCTGTTTACCACAACCCTTTGAGGGTTTGCTATTGTAGTCTCTGATTCTGCTTAATCTTTTAAAATAAGTAATATCCATTTGCCTGACTGGATCAAATTCATACCACTAGATGCCTTGGTAGTACCTAGATCCAGCAGTAGATTGTCAAACCACAGCTTCAGATATTTATGAAAATCCCATTTATCAGTTCTTATTACAGGCCAAATTTCTAAGCAATTTTTTTGCTTTATATAACTTTAAGTATGTGTGTGTAGTCTCCATGGCCCAGGTGTACATGCAGAAATACACTTCAACTCACTATAAGGGTTTTTAAATATTCGCTCTCCTTGGGCTTTCTTCCCGAAGTTTCATTTAGTTTTTAAAGGCAGGATCTCTCAGGGAGGACAACTCCAACACTGGCCCACAGAGGGGAGAAAATCCAGTGACTTTCATAAGATCATAAGAAGCCACTTATTTACCAATTGGCCTATAGACTTTTGAAGTATAAGGATTTGACACACTTGTAATTATCTTCAAATGACAAGAATTATTTCTAACAACCCCAAAGGATGGTTTCCCAGTCACGTCTTACATAAACTGGAAAATGTTTCAGGCACTGAAAACAATGAGGACAAGAAATATTCTAATCTGTGTATGAACAGCTTCTGCACATGGTTTGCCAACCATGGATAAGGACACTTGAGATGTCCACATCTAGCAGCTTCTGGTAATGCAGCAAGAAAGAAATCCAAGATGTCTGAGCCAAATGGGCACCAGACCCAAGTCCCATCAGCTGTACATACCACCAAGGGGCCTCAGTTACATCAATCAGAGACCTCAGCTAGCTGTAATGGGCCGGGTAAATAATTCTAAAAGACTGCATGCAGAAAAAAAATGCAGATTGCAAACATTTTTGGCAATTTGTAAGACATTCCTAGAGAAAGAATATGTAAAAACATATATACATACATACATACAAGTACATGCATGTATGTGAGTATATATAATCCTTTTGTGTTTGATTAAAGAGGCAATTATAATTGAAATTTATCACCAATAGTGCATACTCATGGCTTTCAAACACTTCTGATTATTCAAGCTGACTTACCTGATAAGCTAAAATTGGACTGATGGAGGTTCCTGATTGGTGGAGGCTGGTTTTTGGCAGGGGAAGATTTAGTTGAGGGTGCAGGAGTTTGGTATTTTGGCGTAGCTGGGATTTCATACACAGGCCCATCATACATTCCTCTGGAGACTCCTTGCAGTCCTCCCACCTAGATCAAGAGGAGAATGAAGATCCAGATATTGAATGGTAATGCTCTGGTAATGCTCCCTAATGATACTCCTGCCTACGGGCAGACACCATTGAGCACAGAGCTATATTCTGCATTAGCTGAATTAAAAACCACGTCTATACTGTTATTGAAGCTGCAGTCTGCTTTATGTATAAAGGAAACTATAAAGCTTCCTCCCACGTATTTATATATATAAAAATTAGAAGATAAGATCTTTACTAGGCTTCTTTCACTGTTAATGAAGAGAAATGGGGCTCAAAAGAACAGCAGGTCTGAACTAAGATTTTAAGCTAAGATTTTAGGTAAGACCATTCACCATCACCTCTTCTCTCTCCACTCGGAGGCTCTGCAGCAGAGATCCCACTTTGGGAGGTTGCAAGACTGATGATATCCCCAACACAAGTAGGAGTGAAATTGCTGCAATCCATATTTTCTGGGCTCACCCCCTTCAGATATCTCATTATCTTCATTAGTAGTGGCAATTTTTAAACTTAAAATTTCAGAAGTTTCCACTTTTTGTCATCAATTATAGCAATTATATGCTAGACCCTGGTATGGGACCCATCCTTCGTTATTTGTCAATAGAGTACCTCTCATCTGAGCTCTGATTTCAGTTTGAGGTCTCTAGATTTTATCCCTGTACAGTTCCTATAAGGAATATGAGAAAACACAATCGAAACAGTCTCACTGGCCTTAAAATCACAGGACTCTTAAGAAATAATATTTTTCAAAAAACAGTTCCAATTTTCAGGAAGACCCTGAAGCCATTGAATCGCAGAATCCAAAGCTCACCAAAAACATCAGCAATCTCTGCCTTAGAAGATTGTTGTTTCACAGCCATTTCCCCAGCAGCTTAACAGTGAAATTTCAAATACCATATAGGAAGGACACAATTCACAGGGGTTTAATCCAGCTCTTAACAGAAATCAATGCATCTTCCTTGCTTTTGGTGATGGGGACATCAGGCTCAGAAGAGCCACTGCCTCCCAGGCTGAGCCAAAACAAATGCCCAGAAGGGAGCAGCTGCCAATGGCATCAATGAATCCATCTCACAGGGACCACCACAAAGGCAGGAATTTAAAACCCCAGCCCTGCTGCAGGATAAATTTATACTGCTATCCTGTGCCAGTTACAGCTTTGCAACCCCTCGTTTGGCACATTTTTGTTATATTCCTTTGCTGTGCAGGGACATATTCCAATGGTGGCTGACATGACCGTTGCTGGGTTTTTTTAAGTATTTCCAATCAATAAAATTTGATAGTGGGAAAAGAAACACAGGCATGAATCCGCTCTCCATTCCTCTCTGCAGGCAGCAGAGGGAGCTGCAAGAGCAAAAATATCACTCCTTTTCTTGGTCCTTTGACAGACCTTGCCCTAAATACCTAAAATCAAAAGGTCTTTCCCAAAATGCAAGCCCACTTGCAAGATGCAGGTTACTTAGCTCAGTTACTTTTGTGCATGCTCCTGGTATAAGACACCACCCTCTGATATTTGTTTGTGAAGTGGTGTTTTCACTATTGAAATTATATGTATGTAATTAATAGATATTTTTATATTATAGTACATGAACATATTACATTACATTACCAGATTATAGTAGTTTAATCTATATAGCACTCCTATGTGCTAAACCCTTGAGAGGTGAGTGTGAAGAGAATGCCCATGTCATCTGAGTGGATAGTATGAAAAAAGTGCAACACTGATTGGTATTTTACCAAACTTTTGCAGATATGTTTGATTTTTGTAATGCCTTTTCTCCTTAGAAGACCAGACCTTTTGTATCCCACAGCTTGACAGAATTTGTATGACAAATGATGAACGATGAAAACTATCAACTTGCTTATAGATGTAATCTCAGCTGCCATCGCCACAAGCTATGATATATGCCTGGGTGAAGACAATACAGGTTTTAGTCAATTTGTCTTGTTACCTGTCCTCACACAGTGATTTCCTTGCTCACTGGCAAAAAGCAATTTCCAAGTAACCCTGAAGTAGTGCCAAGCCCACTGGTTTTCAACAGAGGAGCACTGACTTAATCCAAAACCAGAAGTGACCCATTCTTAATCTTGGTCATTGCTCAAGCTTTTTATTAAACACAAAAGAAAAGTTTTCTGAGCTGTGAATGCAGCTAATATGCAGTTCAGTAAATGCACCGACAGCAGTTCAGAGATGCCAGATATATTGAGTCTGTCTGGCTTTCATGCTTTTCTTCTCTGCAGCCATGGCTGTTCAGTATGCAAAGCCCAGTAACAATTTAAAATTCTGTTTATCTTCTGGCTAACCCTCCTCTCAAACAAGCTTTATCTTTTTCCTGAATTTAACTGGAAGTAAATTCTAGCACTCTTCCACCTCCCTTCAAAAGCCTGCACAGCTGGACATGAGGCAATTATGCACAACTGGCAATTATATGCTCTACCCACTGAAGCTCATGGTGTTAATTAAGTTACATCCGTTCACACTTGCAGAGGAACCAGTTTTTTGGACACATTTTGAAAAAGACATATACAGTCCATCTGATATGGACTCATATTGGAATAATAATAATAAAAACCCATTTGCCACTGTGGTTCCAAGAGACTAAATAATATCAGGCATTACCTTATTCCTGATTTTGATGCGCTGGTAAAGATATTCAGGGAAAGGTTTGCGAGGGATGAAACGGCCCATTCCCTTATTTACGTGCAGATTTCCATCTTCAAACACAATCTTGCCTTGGCTTATGACCACGAGTGGGGCACCATGGCACTCCATTCCTTCAAAGATGTTGTACTCAACAGCCTGGGGATCAACCAACAGAGTCACTGAGAGTTTGGTACAAGATCTCTTTGAGTCAGTAACTTATAATCTGAATTTGCAGTCACAGTTTTAGGCAACTGCCTTTAAGAGACGCATAAAATCATCCTGTCTGAAGGAAAAGCAATGCACTTCAATATGAAATTATTTTAAAGAATCTCTCTGATCAGTTTTCCTTTCCATTGCTCACTTTCCATCAGGGCTTTATCTCATTCGTTTTTGAAGACTTTCCATATTTATCCAGTGCCTAAAAGTGTGTGTGATAGCCTTAATAAAAGGAAAAGCTTCCCAGAGGATGTGGTCCCACCATGCTGTGACAGTGTACGGGAATTTCAAAGGGGCCAGCACAAATATGTGTGAAAAAAAAAGCCCAGAAAGGAGCAGAAAAGCCTGAATCTAAATAGGAATGACTGTCAAAGGCCAGGTAATTAGTACTTTCTTAAAAACACAGAGACAGAGAAATGGATCACCTAAACTTTCAAAAAGTTTCTAAAGGTTTGTGCCTTTTTAATATAAGCTATATTCCAGTAAAACGTTTGGAAGAATCTCCCAATATAAAAGACCAAAGCACTGAACAATAAGATAACAGTTTAAGAGATGTACAACACAGAAGATAAAAACCAGTCACCGTCAAAATCAAAGCAATTGTGAGCCACTGGCACTCTGTAGTAAGGGCAGAGCAGTATGGAGCAAAGCTTTGGAATTAAATACAAAATTCCAGCCGTGAAGCTGCTCAGAGCTGTATTATCAAAATATTTAATCATGTCACAATGTAGAATACTGTTGATTTAATCACGCGATTTATAATATCAGGTGCTTTTCGGGGTAAGCAAAAAAAAAGTGATCTGCTTCTAAATTTATCATCACATCTCTACTAATCTCAGCTGCAGACCTGCTGATTCACACCTAGTTACAGATGTGCCACAAGCATGCAAAAGGTAGTGCAATGGTTTACTGAGAGAGAAAAGAAATCCTTACTGATCTCAGTGTTTCCAATGCAATATTTCAATACCTGCATCTTCTGAACTATTTACCCCTTTCAGTACAGGAGTAGGCAGTCACATCACTCCTCTATATCCCATATATTTGGTGTTCACATGAATTAGATCAATATTTGAAAAGCAACAGTGACATTTCTTCTTTACTGCTGGTTTTCCTTTTCTCCTTACCGATTTATGGCTTTTAGCTGTTATAGTTTTCACCTTATCAGGGTCCCAAATAACCACATCAGCATCCGATCCCACGGCAATCCGGCCTTTTCTTGGATACAGGTTAAAGATTTTGGCAGCATTGGTGCTGGTGACAGCTACAAACTGGCTCTCATCCATCTTACCTGTGGCCTAAAAACAATGTGACTTGAGCAAAACACACTTATAAAATGTGGACTTACTCTTCAGAGTAAGGAATAATTGGGGAGATGGGGAAAGGCATGTCATTCATTTATGCGTTGATGGTGCACGAAACAGAGGTTTTTATACAAGACATCACTTGGGAGCTTCAAATAAGCGAGTGTGTTACTCCTGGCACCCCAGAGAAAAGCCAATAAAAACCTAATGCAGAGATGATACCATCAGTTGTCTAAGGTCCCTTTCTCTATACACTGATGCTCAAGTAGTTTTGTTGCTAGTTTTAGTAATTTACATTGAAATGTTTTAATGATTTTAAAAGAGAAAAACACATATGAGTACTATGAGATTAAATAAAAGATCAAGATTCAGACTAATTTTAGAAACATTTCTTGCAAATTAAGTCCAAACCTATAAATTTAAGTAATACAACCCCAATTACAAAGTCCTTGCCTGGAGAAATGTCACCACCAATTGAACTTTTTCTACAGTCGGTGATGGCTTAATAGCAGCTGTACACAGCAGCATTTTGATTTTTTCAGTAGAGTATTTTGGGGTTTTCCCTGGCAATAAGCAAGAGCAACACTCCAAGAAAGAACAGCAGTGCCAAACTTTTTAATATTAAATAAACACCTATTTCCTGCCTGGTAAAACATGAGATTTGCAAAAGATAAGCTACTCAGTGGTCCAGGGCTGTACATCACCGCACAGAAATCCCATGTTGCAGCTCTTGCTGCAGTTCCTTCTCTTTGGGGGAGTAACAAAAGGGAAATAGCACTGTCTGGCTCCACTTAGCTTGCTTCCCACTTTGCTCCTACATGGCGGGTATCTGAAGCTGCTTCTGTGCTTGGAATCTCAATAGAGGTCCCTGGTTATTAAACACAATCTGGGAGAAGTGCTCGCGAGAACGCTGTAAATACTACCACTTCCCAGTTTGCAGTATGCATTTAGTGCCATGCAGTGTAAGGTATCATTATATGTGTGCGTGTGCATGAAGACAAAGGAGGGAGAGTATCAGTATATATTAGGATCCATGGAACCATCAACAAATCGCTAACTTATACCGGCACCCCACCGCAAAACATGCCAGTATGAATTATATGCAATATTCTCCTTCGAAGCATTTTAAGGTCTAGCCTCAGGCTCAGCTGCCATCCATTTGTAATTTCTCAAAAACGATGAGACACTTCCCAAATTCAAACAATCCTTTCATCACGTTTACATGGGGTCCACTTCAAAATCATTAAACTCCTCCAGATCCCACATCTCTGAGAAGCATCCATTCTGACACCACTGGAAAACTGAGCGGTGTAGGCTGTGAAGCCCCAGGTCTAATAAAACACGATGGGGTTGCAGTGTCAAAAGTGAAACACAGCCCTGAGTTTATAAAATTGGAGAAGGTTTTTGAAATAAACAGTTTGGCTATTAGTAGCTCTCTCTCTCAGGAAATTCTCAGAAACATATTAGAAACTCACTTAAGTACTGGCCAAGAGTCTCTTGGCTTTCATTACTCAGCCAACACTCAATTGCTTTTTAGTCCATAAAAGTAATTACTTACTACAGCCTTGTCCCAGACAACAGTCATTCTTTCCTCAATTCCATTGACCCCTTCAGGAATCATAGTGAAGTTGTCCTTTCCAATGGCTTTCTGGGCAGTGCTATATGGGCAATGTCCACTTCCCGTCACCTGCAGGTCCCCACTGTGGAGTTAACACACAGAAGGTTTAGACCAGGCCTCACCAGGGTTACCGTGGTCTCAGACTAGCTGCAAATGGACCTTCTGAGCCTACACACCAGAGGCAAAGGCTGTAAATCATGTCATCAGCCTTTACATGTTGGCCACAGATCACTGAAGAGCAACAAAGGCATTGGACATCTCCACTTTCCCCAAGGAGCATCCTCAACTCCCAGATTACAGCTCCCTCGGGTTTCCAGCTGCTTATCGACAGAGATCAGGCACAAGCTCGCTAACCAGGACAAAGGATTATTCCAGGATTAAGGATATGATCAGAAGCTTGTATGAAATGTCTGCCACTCTGAAGGTAAATTAATGCATAGCCATGTCGAAAAATAATGGCAGATTTTACAGCACAAAATCATGAGCATCATTGAGCTTGTTTCCCTGTATTTCTCCCCTGAGAAATACATGTATTTTTCATGCAATTTCATGCACATATATTTTTCTTGCAATTCTTGTACAAGCATTTTTTTGTCTTAGTTTCCAAAACAGAACCATGAAAACAAAAAAGGAAGGAAAGTTTTTTTGTCAGGTAGTCTTCTAATTAAACAAAGAAAAGCATAGTGCAAGTCGGACATGTGCTCTAGATTTAGAAGAGCACAGAAAGAGCAACCAAATAATAACGCTTTTTATGTAAAGAAATACTTTTTTTCAGCCTAGAGAAATTTTTTTTTTGCAGAGAGTAGAAGTGGATCACAGCTGCTCTAGGGAATAAGGAAGAAGAACATAACCAATACACAGCATCTTGCAAAAATAGAAAGAAGATAAAAAAAAAAAGATAGATTCTTCAACATCCACAGGAAACAACTAGTATTTTTAGGTCTTGACTAAGCTTACAGGAGTCAAATACATTAAAACACACTACTGTTTCTCGTCTATCACTCCAGAAGGATGATGTCCCCAAGAGCCTGCCATCCTTTAAGTAATTATGTAAGTTCCAGCTCTGAAACACTGGAGTGATTCTGGTCTACAACTTCAAGCTAACAAAATAACTAACAAATAGCCAAGTACAGAGGGAAAAAGGGTCACACACCAGTAATTCTAATGCAATTTTCTGGGCTGTCAGCCCTAATGATTGCTGACAGTCAGAGAAGAACTTTTGGCTTCTTTCCTTTTCTTCCCCATGCTTCTATCCCTCCATCCCTCCATCCACCCAACCATCCATCCAGTTTTTAGCAGAAGCCAACCCCATGTATTTAATAGTGAAAAGTCAGCTATGTTTTAACTATTCCTGATTATTAATGACTGCCTGGAGTTACTCCACGGGATTACACCAAATCCATCAGTTAAAAATTCATTTATTCTAACACAAGATTGCAATGCCATTTCTGCCTTTTTGTTGCTTTTCTGTCAGCTAAGCTTCCTGTGGCTTACCCTCTCTCTCTTTTCTGTACTCTGATGAATAAAACCATGAAAATATGAATGTCACAGCCAGGCCCCGTATCACTGCCAATTTCCTGGAGGTTATGTGGCAGTTCTTACACTGTGCTCTTAATTCCTACACCTGAAAGATAAAAAGGAGTTGCTTCCAGAGTTTGCCCAGAGAAGTTGTGGATGTCCCATCCCCGAAAGTATTTAAGGCCAGACTTGATGGGGCTTTGAGCAACTGGCTCTAGTGGGAGGTGTCCCTGCCCATGGCAGGGAGGTTGGAACTTGATGATCTTCAAGGTCCCTTCCAACTCTAACCATTCTATGATTCCTCTGAACTCCATTTTTCCTCTCCTCTGACATTTAATGAGTTTCACTACACTCCCCTGTCTAATCAACAGAAGATTTCTGAAACTGAAGCATGTCGCTCGAGAGCTGCCCAACACCTCCTGGTAAAGCACACGGGCACATCTACTGTCTAGGTACACTCTACTGTCAAACAGGGATGAGCATCAGCTCAACAGAAAAACTGAGAGACAAGAAAAGATTGCATCTCCAAAAGAGGGCGTGGTGGGAATTAACAGTGAACAGATGTGTGTCTTTGAATGCCACATCAATATATTGTCATTTTGATCTTCACCGTAAACAAGGCTTTCACTGCAGGTTGCATCTTCCATGCAGCACCACGGCCTCAAACTTCTAGTTCAGAAAGGATGGTCTACCACAGCAGCATAACACAGCGGTGCACTATGGAAGATGAAAGCTACCTCAGCTGCATGGCCCGCAGATGAAACCAGGACCCAACCTCATGAGGCAAATCCAATCTGCAGACCCTGGGAGACATGCTGGATTTTTATACATTCAGCTTTTCAGTGAAAAATCAACACTTTCTGTAGAAAACAGCACAAGCAGCGTGCTGCATACTTGCAGAGGGAGAATGTTGCAAGGATTTTTAAATGAAATGTAAAATACTGGTCTTCTAATGAACAGGGGAATAGAAAAGTGAAATACAGTCTTTACCATCATCCTTGCACAGAATTGCCCAGTATAGATTTAAAGTATTAAAACTGAAAGCAGGCTAAGCTGCTGTCATTTAAGATCTAGGACTTTAAGCCACTAGAAAAAAAAAAAAAAACTGAACATTTTTGCATGCTTGGAGGATAATGAAAACTTCTGTGGCTCCTCAGTTTGTCTTTCTAATGTTAATGTTAAAAAAAGTCATTATTTGGATTCCAGTTCTAAAAATTGTGTTGCTATTTTAGATAATATGTTTTGACCCACATACTGTTATTTTGGGACCTGTCTGACAGAGAAGAGCAAAACATTTTGATATACATTCACACGTGCTGGCTAAGAGCCTTATCCTCATACAATGAGCTTCACTCTTTACAGTGCTAATAGCGCTAGATCAAACTGTCATTATTCCACCTTGTTCTTATTTTAAGAAACAATTCTGGAAAATCATTTCTGCCATCAGACCATCGGAACAGAACAAATTCCTGCCTGTTCTTACCAGAACTGTATGTAACTCAGAGCTCAACTGTGCCTCTTGCAGCATCATCAGGGTGACTGAGTTAAATCCTGGGTTTGGTGGACTGCACGGACGGACCCACCATGTGCAAGGAGAGATGTGTGCGTACGGCAGCAGTGACTGAGGTACAGTGATTGATGGTGGCTTCCCACCACACGTATGTGCCTATCTACCTAAAGGGCAGCTCTGCCCAAGCCTGAATTATGCATGCAGAGGCTTTCTATCACCAGCCACACTGGCACTGCTGGCCAAACAGCCTGCCAGTTAGCTACATGAAAAATTAACCTCAGGAGGAATTGTTTCCTGACGACCAGTGGGTCACTTTCCCAGTTCCAATTCTACTACTCTAATTAGAGCACTGAAAACCCTAGAACAGGGCAGCAGCAGGTGAGATGAGTGCCACAACATGGCACTAAATAAGGTTTTGAATGGTAAGTTGATTTCCTCACTCCAGCACTAGCAGTCTGCCCTGGTGGGACTTCAGCTGTGAATTTCCATATCATTTCCAAGCAGATGGTTTTTTGCTTAAGCTAAAGACGATCCACGATTGGCTACAGGCAGGAAACGCTTTCAGGGATGGGTTTACAGTCTGGGTTGCTGGCAATGCATTGCTGATGTCTTCTTTTCTGTATTAGAAAGACACTTCTCCTTCTGCTGTCCACATTCGTTTAATCTCTCTAGTGATAACCCTCTCCCTGCCAACCTGAAGACAGTCAGCCCATACCCCTATCTTGTCAAGTGACAGCCTCCAGTCACCAGCCTGTCTCCACCTGAGTCCTTGCCAGTCTCCTCTGGAGCCACTCTGGCCTCTTTCTGCTGCCTGACATGCTTTCTCTATATGTACCACTTAACTTTGCTGTCTTCTACCTAGAGGACCCTGGAACCTACAAGGCAAGTGAAAAATAAAAACAAGGCTGAGAGAACTAAACACAAGTAAACTTACGTGATTTTGGTCCATTCACTCCAGATGAAGGCAAACTACCAAGTCAGAAGTTTTTGATATACAGGAGCTAAAATCACTGAACTCTGCTGCAAATACTTACAATTGAGTTTAGGACAGCCTAATTCTCAAAAGTGCTCGCAGCTTACAGCCCCACACCAGCTTTGAAAAAAATTGCACTAGGAAAGTTTTCCTGGTGCTACATATCTCTGCACTCAAGACAATCCTGATTTCAGGAGCCGTGCTTGCCAGATATGACCAGAGCTTAAAACTGAGTCCATTCTCACAGATGGGGATCTATTCCCCAGGTCATTGCTTATGCTGGATGGTGAAGGTGCCATCCGATCATATATTAACAATTTGACTGCAGAAAACAGAAAACTAGGGAGAAAGCCAGTTTGAAGTCCTGGGCTAAAGACTATGTGGCCGTACAACTAGGAAACACTTGAAAAGCAGAAAAAAAAACAACAACTAACTCCTAAATAGTCAGCAGTTGCCTCTCTGTCATGGTAACCAGGAACTGGAGAGTCCTTGGCTACTCACCTGACCTGACTCCCTATTTATATAGGGATATAAACGTCTCTGTTTTTTCTACTGTTTCATGTACGAGACCGATCTAAAGGAAACTGGGCTGATCCCTAGATGCTTCAGCACATATGGCTTTTGCATTTGCCTGATCATCAGCCCGTAAAAATAACGAAGGTCTTACCATGCTAAGAGTGAATTTAAGTGATCTGGAGTGGTAGGATCAGGGCTCAGGGGTGGTGAGGTCACAAAAGCTGCAGCCTTTGCCCAGTTTTTGCTCCAGTAATGTGTCCCATCTGTCCCCAGGCTGGCAGTGATCGGCTCTCCAAAAACAAGGGGACCTCGGGAAAAGCAAAGATATACAGGAACCGATTATAATCCACTCGCTTTTCAGCACATTATACTGCTTGCTGCATGCAGCCATGTATGATTTACACATTCCTACATGGCCAGCGTGGCTCCCAGAAAATTAATCAGCCCTGGCTTTGTTTGTACGATAAAAAATTAATCAGGAGGCTCTCTGAGCTACACATGCTTTTGATCAGCATATTTATAAAGCTCCCTTTCTAATCCAGAAGGAGACAGTTCAGATCTGGTTTTAATTTGTACTGTTTTAATCACAGCCATGTTCTCTCTGTTGCTCCAATTCAGAGTACATTTAGGTGGAGGATGGGCTCCAGCCGACAGATGCCTTTTTACTACTCCCAGGTTGGGCACAGCACCAGCAGATAGCAGCATATGGTTCCCAGCACCATACTCCAAGCCTCCAAGAACACAAATATCAAGACGACATTTTTCTCTTCGGCTTTCCCATGTTGCTCATGCACTTTCTATTACCCATCACCAGAACTATCCTGACTTGCAAATGCAGCTTCAAAAGCAGCTGCCTCCAAGCCCACAAGTCCCTTTAGGCTGTTTGTAACCTGGATTCCTCTGTGGCCCCAGCAAGCAGTGTGAACCCGCAGGTGTCCCCAGTGCACATCTGATGAGGCCAGCCTCCAGCAGCATGGCCGGGAGAGAGCACCAGGCATCTCTAACAGCAGCTTCACTGCCCAAGTCACCCCTCAGAGGGTAACACCCTGAAATACCCCCCAAAAGGCACAGAGGATGTGCTGGGGCCTGTTATGAAGAAAATATCTCCCTCCCATGAACAGAGAGAGAGTAGTCTGAGGGAAAGGTGAAAGGGAACACGGGATAAAGAAGAGTTATACAACACAATTGTCAAAGGGACAGGGGCTGCTTATAGTTTGTGGGGAGAGCTTCTCAATTGAAAAATGCAGAAAGACCTCCCTTCAGTTTTCCCAGCCCTAAATATTTAGAGTATGTGATGGTGCTACCATTCTTCTGTAACCTCTCTCTGTATCTTGTGATTTGGGTCAAGATGTACAGGTCTTTCCACTGAGCTTCTGTTGTAAAAAAAAACAATAATCAGAGTTTCAGGGAGACATGGAAGTCTCTTACCTTTCTTTCTAGCCAGTGCAATGATATCAGCTGCACTCTTGCTCATCACCTTGGTGATGTACACTGGGCAGTTTATTCGACTGGCAATGGTGATGGCACGGAAAACTGCTTCTGCTTCAAGCTGAGGGGAAAAAAAAAAGAGGAAAAAAGTTAACTACAAAAGCAGACTGAAGAAAAAATAAACTGGAGGGCTAACCCATATTTCTCACCATTTACCAAGTATTCTTCGGGGGCTGATTCTTCTTTTTCCATAGAGACACAGTGTTGGGGAAGAGGGAGCTAATCCAACCTCAGACACTTCACATTAGAAATAACCACAGCCAGGCTGGACTAGCCAGCAGGGTACAGCTACCCTGGCACACATACAGCTCCCTGGCTCCCTGCACCCCAGGGAAGGTCATACCCAAGCAGATGATGGGGCTCCTCCTTACCTTGCTCCCACCTTTCTGCTTCAAACTTCTACCCTGCAGCTGGATGGAGAATGAAGCAAGGAAACATTGTTCCAGGTTGGAGACAAACTCTGAGCTCTCCCTGGCAGGTTACCCTACACAATCTTTACACAAGGACAAGATGATAGTATATGTAAAGTATTCTCAAACAGCAGCTTCAGCACAATGCACTGAATCTAGCCTATAATCTATAAAAGCCTTTGAAGCATCGCCCAGTAAGAACCCTCTGTCAACAAGCGTAAAAGCAACTGCCTGGAGCCATCTGGGATGTAGGCACACAAAGCAGTGGTCTTCAGACAGAGGAGCAGTGTTTCCCAGGGGTTCTGGAAACTCTTCCCCACTCATCAGTTTTAGATCTCCTTCCCAGACGGACTCACAATATTGGCAATTTATTATCAAGAGGTCCACTGCCACTGAAAATAGTGACTCTGCAGCACAGAATTTTCTATCCAAGAGTTGTGCTAGAAAAGTTGAGGAATTTAGCCCTTCCAAAACCACATGGCTTTATTTTTCAGTTTTGTAAGGTATTTTTTCTGAATCAGACTGTTGCTTCAGGTTGTCCTAGGACTTTGATCACATTTGTTCTGGAAGCCCCAAACACATCCACAGAAGACCACAGAAGGAGGCAGGACCTGTGTATCTCAGTGCTGGGGCTGAGGTGGTCAGATGCACTGTTAGAAAGACTCTGCAGATTTTCCTCAGGCCCGTGTTCTCGTTAAAAGGAAACAACTCCATTCTTTTAGAATAACTTACGTGGAAGTTAAACAACAAAATGAGAAAGTACATAAACAGTTCAATAGAAGAATGTGACCTATTAAACTGGTTTCTTTTGCCTGGGGAGAGGTTATATAAAGATCTGCAAACCACAACAATCGCTTCAAGTTTAGCCTCAAATCCCCAGGGCCTTGTCTCTTCAGTCTTCAAGGAAAGCAGTCACTTCCCACTACCGCCCTCCATCATCCCATTAACGGTCTGAACTGTGTACATTAAGGGACATCCACATGTCTCCACCTTTTCCTTCTCATTAAAGAAACCCCTTCCAGATGGCTGAGATGATCCTTGCCAGAGCCTGGCTTTTATTATTAGAGAATTGCATAAAATGAGCTGCTTAGCAGCATCTTTCCATTCTCCTATATTTGCATTTCTACAGCCTGGATTTCTGCTAATGTATCTGCAGGCATAAACGTAGATTTATATGTGAGCATATGCATACGCATGGTATATATGCACACACACATGCATTTTATAGGAAGCTTTCAGCCAAAGCATTTTAATGAATGCATTTGCCTAAGTCACAAGATGCACTGCTGATTTTTACCCTGAGAAGCCCATTTTTTTGTCATCACAAATCAAATCACAAGAGTCACTCAAAAATACATGCGTGCCTGTGCCCAGGGCAGCAGGAGCTGCAACTCCTGAGTGCACAAGGACACGCTCATCCCTGCACCAAGGGAAGGCACCTGCTGCAGCAGCAAAAGGGTATTTCATCCAAGCAAATAGGCTGCAGGGGACATGGACTTTTCAAGGTTTTGAATAATACTGGAAGAGGCAGTTGAAGAAGCAGCCTGTTGCCCTCCCCCACGCACCCATCTATTATCTGCACATACAGAAGCCAAGCTCTGGTACCATGTGCTCAACAAAATGTTTCCATGAACAAACAAAATGAGCGAAGTCTCTTACCTCCTCGGGCCTGCTCAGGGCATGTCCCTCGGGTCCAGTGATTCCCATCTCCAGGATACGCTTCTGTTCCTGCAACATAGCAGATAGATGCTGGCAGCCACTCCAGAATGAGACTCTTGCACTAGGCATCCTCCAGTGGGTTAACAGCCATACTGTCTGCCTGTTCTATCTGCATAGATGCAGCTGCATAAGTCTGCTGCTGGGAGAGAAGGACTGAAAACACTGGCTCTAAACTGGTCCATGCCACACCAGCATCTGGTCCATGCAGCCAGCACAGATTTCAGGGGAGGGTTCGTCTCTGAAGTGCAATAGAGTGTATTTGTGCCTCAAACTGTTGGGCTGCACCATCAGAAATGTCCTCTACCCTCCATAAAGGCTTATTTAACACCAAGACACTAACCCAGGGAACAGGCTTCAATCAATATACTAAACAGTAATTACGGATACTTCCAGCCTGCAATTCTTTCTTTACTTGCACCAGTTCCTCTCTGGCTGCAATCCATGAAGCACTGTTACCTTCCTTAAACTTTTAGCGCTGCTGACACTTCATCAAATGAAGTCTTGCCTTTGGCATCTAGTTTTCCCTAACACTTTTTTCCTATAGAGTTAACCACTAAATTTATGTTTTCATGAGAGCAAAACAGTGCCCTCCAATTGTGAGGGTACCTTGTCTACACCAAAAAGACCATCTTGACACCAATGGGGGTTTGTCAGAATAAATCTGTGCTATCCAGCTTCACAGCAGTCGGATTAATTTTTTTTAATGGACAAAAAGCTTCACCTATCTTTTAAATTAAAGTCAAGCAGCAGTGGCATTGGAACAAATTTCCCTTTTTGTGGAAAATGGTGGTCAACCACTTCTGACTTGAGGCTGGTCCAGGTCTGTCAGCAGAGCAGAAGTGGGACCAGAGCTGTTGACATACCTCCCACCCTGGCCTGCCCTGCCCACAGGTCTCTAATGAACCACATTCAACAAATGTAATGACTTTGTGATGCAGGCAAATGTCCCCTAGAAACTAGGATGAAGTTACCAAACATACTTTACTGTGTCATCTAATAAATGTCCCTGGGGGTGAAAAGCTCACACATTACCAACATACTCAAACAAAACCTGAGCGAGTTAACATTCACATTTATTTTTGCGTTTGCTACAGCCAATCAATGCCAAAGAGGCATTAATAGGAATGTAGTAATCTGGCTCTGTAATTAAGATTATTTTGGTTAGAAAATCATAGTTTTCATCGGTATTCTTAAAAATAGCTGTTCTGAATCATTAATGCAACAGTTCTTGACAGTGACAGTTAAAGACTTCAGAGAATTAAAATACAACAAAAAATAAAATTGCAACCACGTAATACAAAAAATAGCAAGATGGCAAAGAATGAAACACAAAGTCGGATAGATTTGAGTCTTGAAGGAACTCATAAAATCAGATCATATGATAAAATTACCCACTATAAGAGGATTTAATAGAGCTAATAAGATAGAATAGTAGTTTGATAAGATCAAATTTGGATTTTCACACAGGATAGTCCTGAAAAACCTCCCTGCAGGCAGCTTTCTTTTCACTATCCAAATAATCCTTTTAAATAAAAGCATAAGGAAAGAGTGGTTTTATAAGACATGGCAATGATGAAGAAATACATCACTATATAGCATAATTTACATTTATTTACTATTTCCTCTATTCCTAACAATATTTCTGTCCTGTATGTTCATAGTCCATGGCTGTATATTAAAGCTGATCAAAGAAAAATGTCACTGAAACATATTTCTATCAGAAATGCAATTCCACGAGTGTGCCTTGATTTTAATGGGCAACACATCAAAATATCCCGGGTGCCATTTGATTTGTTTAATTTTGCCATTCCCGCAGCAATACTGACTTACTGTGCTCATTATTAATTTTCGTTCTACTGGATATTTTATGTTGTATTAAACCCACAAAGTATATATTTTGGCAGTTTTAAATCATGGGAAGTCTTTTTTCCCTCCAAAGGAGGGTTTTCGTGTGGTTTCAGTGAGAGAAGGACACAATTGCACTGTATGTTCCTGTTGACTCCGCATTAGTTTAATTTTGCACCCAGTGGTTATTTTGGCCAAACTCAAAGGGAAAGGAGACTCTCAAAGGGGGCAAATTCCTACTAGGCAGATAAAGGACAGAATCCCACAAAGCGAAAAACAGACAAATAAACCCATGTGGACAAGAGCCCTTACAAGCCGCCCAAACACTCAAACGCTCGCTTGAGGTTCTCTCTTAACCCCAGGACAAGGTGGCTTCCCTACTCCAGATACCAAAGGCAACTTGGTTTTAGCTATTGTCATTTCCCTGTCAGCTCTGCAGCCTAGTCCTCAGCGGATAAGCCAGCAGATAAAGAGCTCAGCAGATAAACCAGTCGGCTCACTCGGAGCCCCACGGACCTCAGAGGGGCTCTACGCACGTACGAGGGATCAGAGGAGGGAGACATCTCTGCAACAGCCTTAAGAGCTTCATCTGCCACAGATGTATAAAGTCGGAACAACACCCACTCAAACCCGCCCAGTCTGCTTGATAGGGGAATCCTGGTCCCTGAAAGGCAAGTGGGAGGTTTACTGTCGACTGATGTCCTTGGGCTACCTCTGCTGCACACATCTGAGCTGTGGCACACTCCAGCGTGAGGACAGCACCTACATGGGGGACCTGACCTGCCAAACCTGCACTGGGGACCTGGGACATTTTCATGGAACATACTGAGTTTGAGCCCAGTTTCCTGGTTCTGAGGGCATCTTCAAAGAGCACAACTTACATTTTAACACATGTTTTTGAAACGTTTAGAAGGTCAGAGTGAATTCTTAGTCTCAAATTTCAGAGATTTCTAAGAATATTCTCAAAAGTAAATGTCTTGAGAGCTTTACTGCTCACTTTAATCTCACTATGCTGATACCTATGCTGATAGCTGCAGCAAGCCATTAGCATAAAGCTGCCCAGCTCCACTTTTTGTTCCCCAGAATCTCTGAGCAAGGCTTTATGTTGTTCTGCTTCACTTCTCTCTGCCATATTCAGAAGAGATCTTCTTGCTTCCTTTTGCTCACCTCATGTGGTCCTCACCTGCTGCCAAGGCAAGGAGCTGCCTGGGTGGCTGCTCCACCTCACGTACCCTCTGCCAGAGCATGCAAAAGGGCCTCCATCCTCTCATCCCAGAAATTATACCCGTGGTATGTAGGACATCAGGCCTGGTTAAGACACTTACCCAGTACTTCCTTTTTTCCTATCCATACTCTGACCCTTACCTCTCCTCTCTTATGTCTATTATCTCACAACATGAAGCAAAAATGACAGTTCACTCACCTGAGCTATCAAGTCTCCATTTTCAGCATGGACCAGGATAACAGCCCCAAGACTTTTTAGAAAGGTAAAGGCTTCATAAAGCTGCAGGTAGTACAAAGAAGGAAACACTGCTGAATAAGGAAAACACATTACTTGACACTCCAACCTCTCTATTCACCTCAGTTTTGCTCCTTCTATACTGGTAATTACCTAGATGAATAACAAATTGCCTCCCTTTTCCACCCTCAATGAAGCCAGAGCTTCATTGCTAAGGTTTGATTTACCCCATGCACACACCCTTACACACCAGCCAGCCCCAGGGACAGCTTCTGCTCTTCTGCACTGGGAGAGGCTCAACAGGCCCAAGCAGGGTGGCATCTTTTCAGACATAGTGCCTTCTCCAGCGCCATGAACTGCAGGGATACCTCTTCATGCCCTCCCATGCAAGTCTAAATTTAGCAAGTAGATCCTTTTCCATAGCTTTAGCAAACGTAAAATGGATTTTTTTCCCATGGAACGGGAATAATCAATGGACTACAGACACTTCTAGTGCAGCTAAAACACCTCTTCTCTGACGTGCAAGCATTTTGCACCATCTTCTTAGAGCAGGCAGTGCCAAGCTTTCACCAACATCTTTAATTCTTCAATTAAAAGCTGCAATGCTTTCCCTACAGCAGTCTTTTTTCAATCACTTTCTAAGATTCAAAACCTACCCATGCAGAAGGGAAATGGTTGATCCTATTGCTTCTACTGAGAATGTCTGAGCACAGATCTACTGAAATCTCAGTTCCCTTTCCAAAAGGTATTCAGCGACTATCTTCCCTGTTTAAACCAGGCTTCAGTAACAGGGCAGCCCAGTTTTCAAACACAGATGAAATACTGAAGACATGGTTTCTTCAGTGTTCACTTTTTCACTCCAGCTAGTGTTGAATGGGTTGGAATACACAGCTTGCCACATGCGCATTTAAACAAGGTTACAGGCATTAGTCTGGCCACACATTCAACATTTTGATGTATTTCTCTTGGCAATTCCAACAGGGAGTTGAAGTTAACAGGCAGAGAATATGTATATATTATTATGTCCAAAATTCGAATTAAAACCACATGTATTGGAGGTGTAACAACAGTTATTTAAGAGACCGAGAGCTACAGCTCTGGGAATAAGTACAAAAGAAACATTTTCTCAACTGAATAAGCAAACATTATTACTACTAACAGATGCCATTGTCCGTTTACAATGACCTGCCACTTCTGAATGGGAAAGCTGAAGAGTCTGGAATCTGTAATGAGCTCTGGACAAACAAGCTCATTGTTATCTGCAGCTCTAATGAGAAAAGGCCACCTCCCCCAAAGAGCAACTCCATTTAGCTGTTTGCAGCAACTGAGAAACTCTTGAAACCTCAAAACTGCCACTGCCTCGAGTGCTTCATCTTCTCTTCCCTCTCTGACCTACAGTTCTTGAAAGCTAATGGCAGAATAAAGTGAGGGCAAAATCCTGAGCAGTGCTGAGGAAATCCTTGTGGGAGGTGACTGTGACCTGAAGGAACACATGCAGATGTTCAACACTGCTTAGCACTGACCTTCCAGAGAGAACTCCCCCACTACACATTTCCCCCAGTGGGAATATTTCTCTGGAACTCAACCTTAGGAACTCCTCAGGTGTTGGGAGGTGACAGAAGAGAGGACAGATCACAGCAACAAAAAGCATTCAGAGCAATACCTGGCTGTCGGACATTTGGTAGAGATCTTTGTAGGCCATGTAGACTTGAAAAGAGTTCACACCTGTTCCAAGACAAAATTCAAAGGTGTTGCCATGTAAGTGGATTCTTAAATTGTATTTGAACAAAACTTCAGGAATAATAAGTCACAGAATTTGTCTGGACTAGGCTTTTCACTAGCAATTGCCAGAAATAAAGCATGGCTCCACAGCTGCATTCCAGCTGCTAGGACCAGAAGCCTGAAGCTCCTCTTCTCTGTTGGACTCTGTGGATTGCCTGTGTTCAGACCTAGAGCAACCCAGCCACCACTGCCAATGAGACTGCTTGTAGCCATATCACAGAACAAGAAATGGTGGCTAACGCAAGCATGTAAAGTTTGTGACATTTAAAAAAACTTGTGTAAGGTCCTGTGAATGACTGGTTTTCTTTTTAGCTTTTTTAACTCATCAGGAAAGCATTTCAGCTTGACCTGAAACTGTGCTTTTTTAAGAGACAAAATTCTAGTTAAGTTTTCTCAAAGTTCTGAGAGGCTGTGGGAACTGAGTATCTGAATTTGCATACAGACTTGCTCTTTCCTGACCCTAGTGTCCAAAGCACCCAACTTAGCTGATGGAAGACACTGGGAAGGAGTGGAAGCAAAGCCTGAAACCAGTTGTAAGGGCAGCTCACCAGACCTCTTCTTCCACCTTCCAAAGACAGAAGGATTTATGTTAGCAATCATAAAAAACTACGAAAGATGGCAGGTCCAAATTTCAGAAATCAGTAAGAAATGCTTGCACCAAGTGCTGCTGCCAAGAACCAACAGTATTCAAACCCCTAACACGTTTTGATATTTACGTCAAAGATTTGATTGTGTACACAGCTTTGTATTCTAAGGGAACAGGAATTCCAAACATCTTCTGTTCATATTTTCTGTACATACAAATTCATATTAGGTCATACATTTGCTTTACTCTTTAGTCTACTGACAACATCCTCAGTTTGGTGCAGGGACTGATCTCACAGTTTTCCAGCTTAAAAGAAAAGTAAATTCTAAGCTGTCTAAGCTGCGTACACTGCATTTCAAAATAGCTGTCATGAAAACTATGCTTCCTGGGGCAAGAGGAAAAAGAAAGAGATCTGTTCATGTTATTCAGGTTGTCTACACAAAATGAATGAGGCTCTCTTATGAAGACACAATTCCTTCATGAGTCTAGAATGAGCAAATACATCCCCAGGCAGAGGGTATGGCTGTTCACATGCACACAGAGGATTTGTTTACTCACAATTACAAGACTAGAATACCCCAGGATACACGCAGGATAAAACCTTGAAATGATCCCTGGTATTATGTCTTCCTGCTAAGTTCAGGCAGCTCAGGGAGAAATACAAAGCAGTAACTGGCCTCTCCTTCCTGACTTCCACGCTGAGCAATTCCAGCCTGGACCGTGGAGCCTCATCAGCCTACAAGCCCGACCTGTTTTCCTATTTCTCAGGTTCCCAGAAATCATGCTTTACTAACTGTAACCCCTCAGTCTATTCCTCATTACACAGTTTCAAAGTACTCAGTATGTCCCTGCTTTAAAAACTTTCTGCTTGATTACATCTTTCTTGGGGCCAGTGCTTCCAGCCTCATGCCTGCAGCCCATCTCCCCTCTGAATGTTCACAGCAGCCTCCAGCACATCTGCCTGAGCTGTCTTGGAGGAAAGCTGTTTTCTCATCACAAACCCACCCAGCGTCCCAGATGTCGGCTGCCTGGGAGCCACCTTTCTGCACGGGTGACCACGTACACGTGAAGCAATAAGAGATGTGTCAAGGCTGGCCCAAGCCAGGCCGACTAGCCACAGTGATGGCACAGGACTGAATCCTCTCATACACGTTCCTCTGTAAGCAAAGAGCTGGGTTACCTATGGCTCTCCCTTATCCACTGGGATCAAGCCAAAGGTAATTCATTTAATCACAGTCCTGCAGGAGATAAAGCAGCTTTCTCTGGGTACTGTGAGTGGAAGGCATATATTGACCCAATTAGTACACATTCTCTTCCTTTTTCTATTACTACATTTGTATCTTCTTGGGCCCTTTTCTGACCTTGGTAAAATGACTATGAGTTCTGCCTGCTCCCACTCATATTAATGCTCTCCCTAAAGTCGTAGAATTGTCTAGCTTGGAAGGGACCTTTAAGATGATCTAGTCCAACCATCAACCTAACTCTGATAAAAAACTTTAGTAAGCTATGTCATGAAGCATTATGTCAACCCATCTTTTAAATACTTCCAGGGATGGTGCCTCAATTACTTCCCCAGGCAGCCCATTTCAATGTTTAATAACCCTTTCAGTGTAAACTTTTTTCCTGACAGCCAATCTGAACCTCTCCTGGTGCAACTTGAGCCTATTTCCTCTTGTCCTATCACCTGTGACTTGGGAGAAGAGACTGACCCCCACAACCTCCTTTCAGGTAGTTGTAGAGAGCGAGAAGGTCTATCCTCAGCCTCCTTTTCTTTAGGCTGAACAACAGCAGCTCCCTCAGCCGATCCTCATAAGGCTTATTCTCTAGACCCTTCACCAGCTCAGTGGCCCTTCTTTGGACCCACTCCAGCAATTCAATGTCTTTTTCATGGTAAGGGGCCCAAAACTGGACACAGTTATGTCAATGAGAGTTGAAGGGATCCCAGCAGGGATCCTGCCATGGGATCCTTAGTCTGTCCCTTACCAAGAGTTCCCATGGTGCAGAAGCAGAGCTCTCCCATCTAGATGCACATCCAGCTACCACATCAGATACACACAAGGTGGAAGGGCATCTCACAGCTAACAGGAGAGATGGTTTGAACCATCCTGCCTTGCAAAGAGGGTGCTTTTACGAGACACCAAGATAAAATAACATCAGTTTACAGGTATCCAAGATTAGACTCTGCCTAATGCCTTGGTCTGGTGTCTCAACCCACTCATTGGAAACATGCAGCTTTTCAAAAGCCTTGGTCCATGTCCTGTCGACCTTAACACTTAACATTTGTTACATACTACGTTCATCTTAATGTCTTGCTTTCTCTCACAGCAGCAGGGCTCAATAAGATCCTCTCCAATTTCAGACAGCAATCAAGGTGTTTTTTGAACAGTGACAAAGTGCAGTAGTTAAAGGAAGGAGCGAAGCCTCTCTTAACACTTTTCAGGCTGTTGGTCCTTTCCATCTACAGATAAAGCCCAGTCCCAAATTAGCTGCTGAAATGCTATAAGCCTTTATAATCAACATTTAGTTCTACAAAATCTCCAGGCCTTTCCAAAGCCTGTGTCTCCTTAAATTAGCTCTGTATTGATTTAGAACTGATTAAGTATTCAATTATACCTCATGACAAGGCACCTCAACAGTAGCTCTTTGAGCTCCCCTGTTATTCATAACGAGATTGTATTGGGCACACACAGCACTGAAACGTGATCAGCTGAGCCCGGGTACTCAGCAAACTCATCCACCAGACAATCAGCCGAGAACAAATTCAATCCAGATTCCCAGCTGATGAAAACCAGCATCACTCCATTGACATCAAGTCTATTGGCACCAGCTGGCTCAAATGTTTCAAATTATCAGCAGATACTATCTATTAATCTGAAAGCCCTTGCCACGCTGAAATATTTCCTATTGTGCTTGTGCTTTCATGCTGGCCCTCACCTCGTGTCTCCCAGCATGTGAGAGTAATTCACATTGACCGCCTAAGACATACTGCAGCATCTGTGACAACAAAGGTGACCTAACGCCATTGCCGCCAAAGAGGCCACCAAGGGCCCCATCACCCATCCTGTTTCAGGAACCAATGAACAGGTTCCTGCTTCCCTTGAAGACGGAAAGGCAGGTCACATTTATACTGAAAACTCACATTTCCATAGTTGGAGGAAACTATTAACCTAACTGTCTGCACCAGGCTTTTAATGTAAGCCCTGGGGCAAATTTGGGAGTACTGAGCCATCTGTGATCCAGGAGCTCTGGAAAATAGTATCTAACCTTTGAAACAAGGCACATCATACTTGTCTGAGAGTACAGTCAGCTAATGCACAGCAGCGTATCCATGTCAACGCTGATAGCAGGGAAACCACAGATTTGGCACCATCAGTGTTGACAGATGTCATCACCTTGTAAAAATCACCTGTATTATAAAGATCTATGTAAGACCAGCTGCAGTTTCTCTAAATTATATGTAATCTTGCTGATTGAAGGGTTTTGTTGCCTAAAATCTGGTTATCTAGCAGCACACCTGACAACATGCTGCAAACCAGGATAAACTCCCCTAGGTGAACGCACCTCCATAGCATCTCAGCAAAATAGGATTTTGCTTTGTTTTTTCCACTTTAAAAATATATTTCTCTATAAAGAGACTCTTTCAAATGTCTTAGAAAACATCACTAGCACTACATCTTACAAAGGAGGCTGCATACATATATTACTTAGGTTTCCCAACACAAGGGTCGTTCTCATTTACCCATGGTATCTAAATACCATTTCAGAAAAGAATTCCTAACTAATATCCATACAATTTCAAGGGAAAAATATTTCATAGAATCATAGAATGGTTAGAGTTGGAAGGGACCTTAAAGATCATCGAGTTCCAACCACCCTGCCATGGGCAGGGACACTTCCCACTAGACCAGGTCGCTCAAAGCCCCATCCAACCTGGCATTAAACACTTCCAAGGATGGGGCACCCACAACTTCTCTGGGCAGCCTGTTCCAGTGCCTCACCACCCTCACAGCGAAGCATTTCTTCACAATATCCAATCTGAATCTCCCCTCTTCCAGTTTAAAACCATGACCCCTTGTCCTGTTACTACACTTCCTGACAAAGAGTCCCTCTCCTGCTCTCCTGTAGACTCCCTTCAGATACTGGAAGGCTGCTAGAAGGTCTCCCCGGAGCCTTCTCTTCTCCAGGCTGAACAGCCCCAGCTCTCTCAGTCTGTCCTCATAGGAGAGGTGCTCCATCCCTCTGATCATCTTTGTGGACCTCCGCTGGACCTGTTCCAAGAGTTCTATGTCCTTTCTATGTTGAGGACTCCAGAGCTGCACACAGGACTCCAGGTGGGGTCTCACGAGCACAGAATAGAGGGGGAGAATCACCTTCCACAACCTGCTGGTCACGCTTCTTTTGATGCAGCCCAGGATATGGTTGGCTTTCTGGGCTGCCAGCGCACACTGCTGGCTCATGTTATGCTTCTTATCCATGAGCACTCCCAAGTCCTTCTCCTCAGGGCTGCTCTCCAGCCGTTCTCTGCCCAACCTGTATTTGTGCCTTGAAGAACTCACTTGAAGAAGTAAGTTTCTGGAAAGAAAATCCATGCTGTTAGGCTGAATTTTAAGGACTTAGTCCTAAAGTTGGATTTTCTGAGGACTACTCTCAGTTTCCCACACATAGGTATCAGGTGCCAACAAGATGCCCTCCATATATGACACTGCCACGCTGAGCTGTCATGTATGGAAAAGGATTTATGAGAGGTTAAGTCTGTGCTATTTTGGAGCAGTAGCTGTGGTCCAGGTAAGGTAAGGTAACCTTCAGCATCTTACCAGGTAAGGTAACCTACAGCATCTCTCATAATAATAGACTTGTTAATTGCACTGAATCAAGCCCACAAGACACTGAATCAAGTGTCTTAAATAGATTCCTAAATAAGTGACCTTATTTTTTTAAGTCCTGAAACAAAGCATCTTCTCATACCTTCAGGGAAAGCCACTGGAGACCAAGGTCTTGAGAAAATCAGGACATTTTTTCAATGTTAGGTACCTAACTTTACTACCTCTTTTCTAATAACTTGAACCTATTTTTAAAATATAGGCATGTTTTAAAAAAACAACAAACAAAACACGTAGTCTTGGTAAGTAAATTACCCTAAGCCATTGCTGAGAAATGAGATCTAGCCTGTGATGATGGTTCTCACACACGTGCCCCTCATATTTGGACTTAATTTGAGGCAGCCAAATGGGTTAGTTAAAATCGGAACAGCTACCTTGAAAGATCCCATTCTCTCCATTCACAACATAGAGGATGAAAGGTGACCTGGGCTGATTACCCTAAATGCTGATCTCTGGCTTTTATCTCAAAATAAAACCTACCTATGTGAAGTCTGAGCCTATTTCCACATGTGTAAGCAAGCATAAAGTGATACATTTGTACCTGGCAACGTACAGATCTCAATTTTCTGTGCCTATATTGGGGTAAATCTACTCTCTTCATTGGCCATTTTGCTGAAGAGCACCAATACACAAAATTTTACAGTGCACAAAAATACACTAATACACAGAGTTTTAGATCTATTTTACACAGCAGTAACTAAATATGAAAGTTCAAGGTAGCACAAAACCTTGGGCAGCATAACCTGTGCCTCTGTTTCTGTTCTAGATGAGGCATTCGTTAAAAACTTTAAAATTTCACCTCCCTATTATATTTCAATTAAAAAAAAACAAAAACAAACAAACAAAAAAACCCCACTCATTTACACTACTAACCTTTGTCTTGCACGAGTATTTCCAGCTCTTCTCGAATCCCATCATACCAGCTGGTGATGTCCACATGGAGAGAGTAATCACAACAGGATTTGGTGTCAGCTGCCTCGTGCCACTTCTCAAAGGAGGTCAGTAAACTCGATCCAGGTTCTGGAAGCACGTGGTCAACTGAAAAAGAGATTCAGTGTCCATTACCCAAACAGCACGCTGTTCAGATTTCCTCAGTGCCTGTGAGTAAGGAGCCTTCCAGCATCTCGCCCAAAACAGGAGCAGTTTGGAGGCAGTTTGTGCACAGACCGTAACTTCGGGACATTAGCCAGGTCCTTCTGTCTCAGGTACAGCAAATTTTGTGGATGGTCTATCTTAAAGCTGAGTCTGGCAACCTGCTTGGTGCAGCATCAACAGACACACACATTGGGAGAGCCAAACATCTCAGAGTTTGGGAAACATTTGGGTTTTTCCCTTTACTGTTTTGTAAGAGTCCACAAGAGACTCACCAATACTTATTGTCTGATGTGTCCATTTCCATGTATTTGATAGTAAGTATTAGGTTTAACCACTGCCTCGTAGCCACTAAATTGGCCCACTGTGCTCTACCAATACATCAACAGAGATGCTGAATGCTTTTCTCAGCAGCCAGAATTGGGAATAAAGCCAAAGGTCTGAACGGAGACGATGTAGAGCACAAATACTCAGCCACACTATATGGCACATCGAGTGCACTGCAACCATGCATCTTCGCTGTCTCATGGCTTTCTGTATCTGGTGATGCCACAATGTTTACTGATGTAAAATAAAGGCATTACTACTCATGCAGATATTCTTGTCTTTGAAAACAAAGCACGGTGGGCTTACCAGTGGCATTTGCAAACCTAACTGCACAGGAAGCCTCAGCTGAAGAACACACACTGAAAAAATTATTAGCAAAAGTAAAAAACAGCAGTGCATTTTGTGCTGATTGCCAGAGATCCTTTCAGCTGATACCTGCCGCTGAACTGGGCATGTTTAGTTTGGAGAAGAGGAGGCTGAGGGAGAGACCTCCTTGCCATCTACAACTACCTGAAAGGAGGTTGTAGAGAGGTGAGTGTTGGCCTCTTCTCCCAAGTGAATAAGGACAGGACCAGATGAAATTGCAGCAGAGGAGGTTTAGACTGGGTATAAGGAAGAATTATGCTACTGAAAGAGTGGTCAGGCACTGGAACAGCCTGCCCAGGGAGTCACCATCCCTGGAGGTACTTAAGAAACGTGTTGATGTGGCAGTTCAGGGCATGCTCTAGTAGCTGAGATTGTAGGGAGCGGGTTGCGGTTTTGTGTACAGTTGGACTCAGTGATCCCAGAGGTCCTTCCCAACCATGACAATTCTGTGATTCTGTGAACACAGATAATAGATAACACCACTCAAAAAAAAACCCCGACACATTCAAAATTATTGGGAGTGAAACCCCACTGGGAAGCAGCTATGCACAAGCAATCTAAGACAATATATGTCACCCAAACAACTGCCTCACAAAATCTAACCAAGGGCCAAGCCACTGCTAGGAAAAAGATAAATCTTGTCCTGCCATCTGGTAGACAGAGAGGGTCTTTATAATGGGAAACACTTTTCCCTTTTATCAGGAAAGGTGTTCCTCCAGTATGCCTCTGGTAAGGACTTTCTCAATTCCTGGTGCCAAATCTAAGTTCAAAAATAAGCATCTTTTTATTTCCAAAGCCCCTGAAATGTCACTAGGTTGGGACAGCGGATCTTTGTCAGATTTTCTCTGCCATATGCTTACTACACTGTTTTCAAAAATCCCAAGAGTAGGTATATTATCTTTCAGTGCTTGTATGCATTTCAGAGGAAAATCCAAGACAATTCCCCACGCTGCTGTTGCTTTCTGAGGGCAGGTTCATTTTCAGGCCAGCTCTGGATGACAATGATGAATGGACCTCCAACACCGTGTCCAGAAATTTGAAGATTCATTGCAGAAAATCACAGAAGATCGATTTGGAGCTATTCCCGCACATGCTACCTGAGCTTCGGCCTGGGGTGGGAAGAGTTGGTATTGCTAGTACTCACTGATCATGGTGGTGCCCCCTGCTAGTGCTGCCTTTGTGCCTTGATAGAAGTCATCAACAGCAGTCATTCCTTGGTAGGGCTTTTGTAGGTAAGTGTTGACATCTATTCCCCCAGGAATAACCATGCGCCCGTTAGCCTCTATGGTCTTGACCCCTCCAGGAACAATCAGATTCTCTCCTATTTGCCTAGGCAGCAAGGAAAGCCAATATTAATTTATTAAAACAAAGAAGCTATTTGAAGCATGTAAGGGAGAGGAAACCAGGGGCCATACAGAAAGAACTAGGACCCCAAAGGAAAGGTGAAGCTCAAACACCTGCTCTGGCCGCTCTGCACAGCACTGGCAGAGCAAAGCATCCCAGCCCGAGGAGCTGGGCCCGGTGCTCAGGATGCTTTGTCTTGTTCTAGTGGCCAATAAAGAAGCTGTAATGAACCAGCATTAAAACTGATTATTTTCTTACATGACTCCTATCTTCAAACAATTATACATATGTACAGTTCACATTCTCTTGAAGGCTGTGGTTTTGCATATTCAGTTCTTAAACAAAAACATAGATCAAATATGACAGCACACTGGAACTGTAAATACATGATAGAAGCACAAGGCACATTAGAAAGGATTTATAATTACTTCCTAACCAAGCAATGCAAATTTATCCTTAAAAACAAAATCTAAATATCCTAAGATATAGAAATACATGTTTAAGAGATCCAAACATCTTTACATCTACCATGTCACATATTTTTCATCCTCCTCTTAAAAGTTAAAACTTAGTGAAACATTCTGCACAACTGTGTGGAAAAATAATTAACTGTTGCCACCTTTTTCCCTTGGGCTTTTCAAAACAGGACTATTTTTTTGACTATTAAAAATATTCATCTGATTAAATGTCGATATCAAGCAAACTCCAGACATTTACAGTCAAAATTCTTTTAGTGTTCATGGGCCCAGCTACAAGTAAATTAACCTTTAACTTCTAAAGCCACATCACAGTTTTATTGTCTACTTTGCATGGTGCAAAACACAAAAAGGCACAGGACTGTGTGGAAACCATGTCTCTGCACTGTTAGACAGTAATATATTTGGGCTTAGGGACAACTATGAGGTAGTTTAAGTTCACTTATTTTATCTCCTATTACAGACACATAGTCCTTGTCTTAATTTCCTCTTGTCTGGGATAAAAAAACATTTGTCCACAGCTAAACAAATACCCCAGACATCTGAGCTGCTGAATGTGTTTCTCCCGTGTTAAAATGCAACTCCCACCTACAGAGCAAACACAGCAACTGATTAACAGCCAATCGCAACACACTAGAATCAAAAATGAATATAACTGTTAATTAAAACCAGCGAAAACAACAGGGGTAATTATTCACGCTGGAATGTGGCCAAACCGCCAGAGTTAATATATAGCCCCAAGAGGTTGAGAATTTGTTTCATGGGCATTTCATGTAAAAATGTCACCTCCAGCAGCTTGGCTCCCCTGGTGCTCTGGGTTTTGGCTGGAGGGAAGCAGAGCCATTCAGCGAGCAAACCCCCCACCAGTGTCCTGAGCTGGGGTCTCGTCTCGGTGCTCAGCAACAAACAAATCCAGAAGGGCTTGCTCAGGAGAGCTGATAATATCACGGCTTGAAGCCAAACAGCTCCATGTCTGGTGTCTAATAGTCATCAACACGTATGGCATTGGGAGCGTGTCACAACCTGTTTACAGCTGTGCAGAGCGCTAATGACAGCATGACAAACCACAAACTGACATGTACGAAAAAGCCAGCAGCAGCCCAGCACATCCCATTGCACAAACAAGTTGCAAGAAGCTCCTCTGCTGTTAAAATCCAACTCACATAAGACATTCCAATCCACAAGCAGATGAAACGCTTGTATAAGGTTAGGTAGTCCCACGTATATTAATGGCGTTACACTGATTTTTGTTAGTTGAATCCTCTCCCCATATTTCAATCAGAACAATCCTAAACCTTTGTATAGAGTTTGTGTGACTAAAAAACTGAACTGGGAAGAAAAAATTTACTATCACCGATCTCTTTCAAATACGCCTAAGGTGGAACTGCATCCCAAGGACTACCACACCTTCTGAATAAAACATTAAGGAAAGCCTACACAAAAATATAAAAGCAATTAATTTTTATTTAAAATCAGTAATCGGTAATCACAATCGGTATTAATCACAATCGGTATTTACCAGTTCCCTATTCATGAAGACACATACTCTAATAAAGTAAAAGAGCGCTAAGCGTGAAGCTTTTCTGATGACTCACTGCTCATTATTTTCAGTGTACGGTTGAGTAACAGCTTATCTGGCAAAAGCTGAAGTCATCCATGCTGAAGTGACACAGGACCAAATGGTTTTGTGGACGAATCTGTGCTAGTGCCTGTCAGGAGCCTGTCTCATTTCTTGCCCTGGTATCAAGACTAAGGAAAAGGCTGATCTTCACTGGCATTCAAGGGTATTTTTTATTCTGACCGACTAGAACACAGAGTGAAAGATAATGTGACAGGATTCCTGAATTGCTCATCCATTAATGCTAAATGTATGTTAATAAGAGTGGGGTTCAGTTACTCATGGATGAAAAAATACAATAGTGCAGATAACTGTGTTCTAGACACTGTATAAATGATTGAGCTGGTTTTCTGATGCACCAGCAACTAGAAAACTCAGACTCACGGAATGCTGATGCTGTCTGCAAGCTTCAGATAACAACTAAAGCAAAAATGCAAACATTGGGCTTCAACTCTCCATAAGCTTAACCTGAGAAAGCTGAAAGCCTCCCACCAGGACTCTGTGGGGTTATTTCTGTGGTTACCAAGCCCACATCTCTTTTAGGCATCTGAGGCTTCCTCTGCTTTGTCTCATCATCTGCCCAGTTCTGGAGAGCCCATCCCCAGTCACCCACCCTACACACTTGTTAGTCCCCTCCAGCCCAGAGGGACCCAACCCTTCCCCTTGTCAGGGAGGGAGCAGAGGACAGCAGGCACCAGGCTGTGTGACCCGCTGCTTAGCACAGAGACCGGGGCTCATTTCCTCATGTGGGTAACAGAGACAGGATAAATGTAGGCAAAATATATTATTTACGTGCCAATGGCAATTTAAATTACTAAATATCTATGTTAGTATTTCAATACCAGAGACTGCCTCTCAGCTACCATCCAAACGCCCAGGGCTTAAGTTTCAGCTAGGAAAAATCCACATGCACCAATGCTCCCCTGTACCCAAGGAGCCAGTTTGAGCACTGACAGGTAGGAAAAAGCATCTACCATCCTTCAAACTACAGCTAATGTTCAAACACATTCAAGGTGATATCTACATGCCTCTCTGCAGGACAATCTGCAGGGATGAAGATGCTATTCATTTCATTAGTCTACAAGAGGAAACCAACTCTCTATTATCCAATCAGTTTCCACTGCAGAATAAGATAATTAACCCAGATCTTTTATATCCTAGTAAAACCAGGACACTGTTCTGGGCTGAGCGGTTTGGTGTCCGCTCCATTCTGTGGAAAGAATTCTGTATTATCAGCAGGGTCTGCAGCTGGAGAGGTAGGGCATCAACTGAAATGTGGAAGCCTGAGGTTCAAGGTCCTGTTCCAAAGGGTCTTGAGCAACATTTTAAATATTCAGACACAATAGGCAGTTCCAGCTGCACAATCTAAAAGAGACTAATCCCAGAAAATATAGCACTTTCCTAGACTGCAGAAATTATCATCCAAACACAGTTAGGACCCAAGCCCATCTCACACCAGGCTGCCCTCACAATGTAGCTGCTTCTTTAGGGCAGGACTTCTTGTACAGTTTACAAAGAAAAATCTCAGATCATCTAAATCCAGGGCACCAGGCACAACTCAGTGTGTTGAATAGTAAACTTGCCTCCTTGGGCAAAAACAAAGACATTTTAAAAACTAAGATCTTGCCTGTCTATTCATTATTAATCCTAGCTACTTGATACTTTCTGAAGGTATGAATCCATGCATGGATTTCAGAGGGAGTCTGCACACTTAACAAGGGCAGCTGAAAGCTTGGCACTGCCAACCTGCCAATCCTGTACCATTGCATTTCTGGAATTGAGACCAAAAATTCACAGCAGTTCCAGACTCTCAGCATCTCATGCCCTTAGTTGTTAAATCAGTTCTGATGCTTAGAAGTGTTACTAGGAAATTTGCATCTGAACAAACAAAAGCACAGAAAAAGTCAACTAAAAAACCCAGCAAAGAGAGCACAACTTGGTTGATTGTTGCTGTCAAAAAACAAAAGATACGCATTCAAAATTTTGTGTCTTCTCCACTTAAAACAATATGCTCTTTTCTGACTCTGCAATGCAAGTAACACTAGAACTGGAGAGGCAGAGGGAAGTACTAAAATAAAAACTGCACAGTCCATGGATAAAAGTGTTCAGTATTTTTTCTGTTATAATAACCTGAATCATAAATAATGTAAGTAGCCACAGACGTGTAAAGAAGTGGACTTTTAATCTGATGGTATATTCTCATGAAAAGAAGCTCTGAAAACAAGTGGGCAATGAATTATTTACCAGATAACCATAATTATGTTTCTGTGCATTAAAATCGTAGCCTCTGGAGACCAAACTTGTTAGGTCACTAGTGGCAATGTTTAGCAGTCAAGAAAAAGGCTTTGATCCTTGCAGACGTCAGAGTGCTTGTACACACTACGTAGTTTGCAGAACTAGAGACCCCGTCTCCACTAAGCCATTCAACGCAAGGCATATTTCTGTGCCACACAATCCTTCAGAGCATGGCTGCATTCCCCCTGATTAGGTGTGGGGAAAAGAGCTGTAATGAGGCTTCTATCATACAAGGACTCAAAAATATCAGTTGTCTTGAGAGAGCCAACCTGCCTCCACTGTTTTGGAAGAAACTAGGACTGGACTGTTTGAAAAGCAAACATTTTCAGCTTACAGTAGAGGAATTTGCTATTTATCTAATCTTAGTAAAGATAAAATGGCAGAATTTCATAATTAAACACTCCTCTCCTCTGGCCCCACCTCTAGAGGTAACCGAGACACTCGCTGCAAGACTGTAGGTCAGCACCATCAAGAAATCACAGTAGTCTATACTAACAGGCATGCAAAAAACGTTCAGTATTTTAAAAACCAACTTTATAAGTCCATCTTCAAGGTATATGTCTGCATAGAAGGAGTGGTCATCATTGATAATTCTTCCACCTTTAATGAGTAGTCGGTCACTCTGGGGAAAAAAAAGAAAGAAATGTGTGTTTGTTGAAATAAATAAACATAATAATGTACTGATGACACCAAATAGGCTTATGTTATATAGAAAGCCATTAATATCAAAGCTTTTACCCTATATAAAAGACTATGCCATAGATTCAGGTGAGTACATACACAGTGGAGAGGAAAAACACAGTTTCACTGAGTGTTTATTTCTGATTTTTGGAACATGAGGCCTCAGTTGTTTGTACTGTTCATCACAGCAGAACTCATTGCACACAGAAACACTTGAAATCCCGCTACACCCTCTTTTTACCACCATCTACAAAGGCCAAAAAGGGAAGAGAAACCCCCAGAATAAACTGTCCAACACTAGAATGGCCAAGCTGAGCTCACCTGGGACTCTCCGCACCCCAGGAAGAGTAACAGCTTGAAATTGGAAGGGAAAAGGACAGGAGAGGCTGCTGAGCTGTGCAATGCAGAAATTCCTACAGAGAAGTTGCTGTAAGCAACGTCAGCTCAGCAGGGTCAACTCAGCCACTCCACAGAGGTGGCCAAGGGACATGACCCACAGCTTGCACCTCCTGCACTGAGTTACAGACCATCAGCTGAAAATCTAGGTCCTAGTGGGCATGAAGAATGAATTGTTGTCTAATTTGTGACTCCTGCAGGTCAGAGGCTGCCAGTTAGTTGGGGCCACTCAGCACAGAGGCTCCCCACTCCATGAATGAGGCTGGGAGTACAGCCTCAAAAATTTGATTTACCTGAAATATCCTAAAAACAGCAGAGACAGATACTGCTTCTTGCTATCTTCTGAAGTGCCAGAAAGCAAACATTTTTTTCCTGTGAAGATCTGTCCAAAGTCTGCTGGGGCACTGTTCACAGTGAAAATCATCTGTTTCCATTTTTCTCTGTTCAAACGGTTACACCTTGTCCTCAAAAAGTAGACTTTATAGAAAATTTTTACTACTGAATATTCCTGAGAATTGATATGTAACTCTCTCACTGAAGAAGTTGTAGGGGAAACGCCAGCACTCTACTACCTACCCAGAGACAGGGAAAGTCTGTAACTTCACACTTTTGGAAAGACTTTTGCCAAGTCTGTGAATGCTGGAAAACTCTAAAGCAGTTAGAACGTTATTTTTCCATTCTTATATTAAAAAAAAGCTATTTATTGTAAATTATTTCCTTGGCTCACTAAACAATAACTCTGAATCTTCATTTTGTCCATGTTTTAAACTCCTCGCTCCAGACTCAGTTGCTGGTTTAATTACAGGATGACTCACACATACAAACCATGCATGTCCCAAGTTCCCAGTTCAGAAAACAATTAAACAAGTTGCTACGTTTCCTCATCTATAAAACCAGGACAACAATGCAAACCTTCTAAAAACTTACTGATTAAAAAGCACTAAGTCAGCTACAGATGCTGCAACAACCTATCTTCAATGTAACCTCTCAATTATATGTAGAATATTTACTTTTCAGTTCATGTTTGAACATTTTTGATGTTCGAAGCCTCTATAGCCTGTATCACTCTAGAAAAGCAAAAAAAGGTGAAACAGACATTTTAAGGGGAAAAAGAAGTGTGGGGGTGAAGACTATTTAGAATCACAGAATGGTTAGAGTTGGAAGGGACCTTAAAGATTATCGAGTTCCAACCCCCCTGCCATGGGCAGGGACACCTCCCACTAGAGCAGGTTGCTCAAAGCCCCATCCAGCCTGGCCTTAAACATTTCCAGGGATAGGGCATCAATTTAATTACAACTCATGACAAAAGAGTATGAACACAGAAGGTTTGAGGCTTTTCACCATGTGATGCAGCAGGAAGGTGACCCTTGGTGGGGGTGGGTGCATAGGGGGGAACCAAGGCACAGAACAAAACGTGTTCCCTGGATGTGCCTCAGACATTGGTACACTCTTGTTTAAGGATGGAGATGAAGGCAAGTCCTCAGTCCCGAATTTGCCAGCACAGGCTCCTTGTTTTCTCCCCAGCCTCTCTGCTGCCACTTTCAATTGCGGGACTTGTGAATGGCAATAAGTTATTTTGCCACGTGCTGGCAGCTGCATCTCCTCACCATGACAATTTACTGCACTGCCTGCTGACCTGCAGAGACCACCATCTTGTGAGCTCTTTTAAAGCTCATTCAATTGCCTTCCCGAACATTAATACTGTCCAATTACACGAGGCAAGCGCTTATTGATATGGGCAGGGAATGCTACCACAGCACTGCATCTGTCACTGATAATGAGTTAAAAAAATCTGCACGTTCATCAAGATGTTCTACATTTAATTTCTTTCAAAACAGGAGAATAAATAGAAACAAGCACAACAGGCTGGGAAAATAAGACAAGACTAAAATAAAGCAGAAGTACAACCCCAGAAAAATAATAACGATTTTATATGGTTTTATACATAAATATACATATATAAGTGGTAAAACTAGAATATTAATATATTATATTATTATATTCTATATATTAACATATAGAATATATTATTATATTCTATATATTAACATATAGAATATGTTTTTATTATTATACAGTATTAGAATAATCTGAAACTAAAAAGGATACAAATGCAGTTTCAATAAAGCACTCAATTACATGAGTCACCCATTAAATTAAGCCTCACTTACAGTTTATAAAGCATTACTGAATGTTTAGCTACAAAGTCTGGCTTTCTTCAGAATTTTGGAAGGTCTAGGAAATTCTGGCGAAGAAAGCAGACTGCACTTTATGGGGACCTCCAACGTTTTCATTCTTGACACCTTTCCACTCGGTAGCATATGCAAACTGGTCAAAATTGTTGCAAAAGAGAGCACCTGAGCCGGCCCATGGCTGAGGTTGCCCCCAGTCAGGAATAAGAAGCCACGGGAGATGAGGCTGACAAAAAAAAAACCCACATGAATCTTGATGCTCCTGCTGCTCCCCAGGTCACCTGCTGAGCCACCAGGGAGGGTGCCACGGAGCCGTGCCCAGCTTTCATCAAGACCCGACAGATGTGGCACAGTCATCTCTGACACTTTTCCATTCCAGCAAATCAGCAAATTCAGAAGGAAAAGGGTTTGGTCGGAACTTTTCCCAACCAGCTCCGGCTGCCTGTAGGACACGTTGCAGATCACTGCAAGCCAGGAGCAAAGGCAAAACAGGGTACCTTTACACAGATGGTGCTGGTGGGCATCAGCATCACAGGTGGGGTTTCAGCGCCACATGGACACCCTGGCAGCATGCTGTGCCCGAGCAAACAGGCGCTGCCTCCTACCCCCTACTCCAGACCAGGGGTGGCTTGTCCTTAGCCAAAGCAGCAGTACCCAAACATGCTGGAAAAGTCCACACAAACATAACAGACTAGCAGAGAGGCACGGGTTAATGTTGGCAAGCAATTTGCTGCACGCTTCATGAAATAAACTTTCATACAGACCCTTGGTCAGCATGTGAGCATTCAGACCCCACCATAGCTTGGGCCTGAAGGCAAAGGGACGCTGCCACCCTGCACTGGGGCCACCGAAACTTGGGCACTCCCTCAGTGTTTGAGGTCACCGGTGCTAGTGGCAGTGAAACCCTGGACAGATATCTGGGCACGCACAGGATGGGGTCTATGAAGTAAGTTAGCCTCCTGAGGAACACAGCCTGGCTGTGCACGGTCAAAGGCCATTTCTTATTTACCAGGGACCTGATGTCAGGCAAGGCTGCTTGCGGTTTTCTTACCAAGTGCCAAATTTCCAGAAAAATTAAGGACCAAAGTCCTCTTCTACCTGGCCAATGTTCCATGCTCTTTAGCACCCTGGGGAAAGCAGAGGGATGGTGGATGGAACAGTGCCCTGAAGCTCATGAATTCATCAGGCAGCCCTCGCCCGTATTTCCCCTTCCCAGCTGTAAATCCCTCCAGGCAGGACGCTTTCTTTGCCTGGCTCCCAGATGTGCCCTCAGCCACTCAGGTGACCTTTGGGTGCTCTCACAGTACAAACAACGCGCTCATTACTCTGCTCAGGAGGTGACAATAGTGCAAGCCTTTATAGGGTGGCTGTCCCCTTTATATTCACCTAACAGATGTCTCAGTCGACGGTGCCCTAGCTACTGAGCCCTAAGGGCTCCAGACCAAGTTTTCAGTGCATTGCCTGGCACAAGAAGCTGCCAGCCCAGCTCTCTTGGAAAAGCTGCCAGGACGTTCTCCTCCCTCCAGCCTGCCAAGGTCAGACAGAGGGAACACAGCAAAAGAGAGAGGGAGTATTATATCGAACATATAAACTGAGCAATTCATTAGGTGCCAAGATTCATGAAGGGGGAAAAAAAAAACATCAACCCTGCTCTCATCAAGAAGGGAGGTGTGGAAAGCACGGCTGTAAATCTATGCCACTGCTCAGCATTCACTGCGGGGTGTGGGAGCCCAGGTGTTTCTCCTCCACCCATCACTGCTGCAATGATGCAACCGCATCAGTGAAACGACGTTTGCTCCCAGGCCCCGTGCCTGGCTGTGACACAGGCATCAGCACAGCAAAACGATGCTTATCATCTGCTGTCTCCCTGCAGCTCCATTTTACAAGCACTCCGGCACCTCCCGGCTCTGCTCACTGACGAGTATCATACAGCCACTCTCCACCTTC
>VZRU01004986.1:0-56165 GCA_013398155.1 Pedionomus torquatus | reverse complement strand
AATAAATCTTAATAATAATAATATCTAAATTATCTACTTAACAGCAAACCCAGGACACAATCAGCTCAACTACTTAACATGAGCTAAAGAGCTGGCATATTGTATAAATTTTTTTCTATGCTCCCTTGTTGTGTATTATTCGTTATTAAAAATTAGTATTTAATGACATCAAAGTCCTCCAAAGTCCTCCAATTTCCAGTCCAGAAATATGACTGTCGATTCCATTAGAGATTAGTTTTATGTTAAAGGAGAGCAAGGTTACTGCCACCAAAATCCACAAACTGGGAAATATGTAGGAAAATATTCCCTGTAGCACAGCTCTATAGATATTTCCCTTATCTTGCACTGGTCTCAAATTTAGGTACTCTGCAATGCGTTTGCTGGTTGATGAGACAACATAAACACTCACTGCCCACCCACGCTCTTTGTCTGGGCAAATAATCCCAAGAGATTTCAGGAGGGCTACAGCTCGGCTTAAAAATAAGCACGTGCCTAAGTGATGTTCTGTGGGAGGCCAGATTTCCCAGAGCCCCGGGAAAGGATGCGCTGCTGGGATCCGCTCCGTTACAGCTCCCCCACCGTGCGACACCGGGGGATGCACAACGCCAAACGCAGGGCAAGAAACGAGGAGGAACCGCTTGAAATGTGTTTGGCCCCTCTGTACTCAATATGGCTAATCAATTGAGATAAACTACTGAAAATATTCCAACAGCTCCTATGTAATAACTCCAGCTTAATAATCATTGAACACAGTTGTAGCCAAAGCACTGCAACCCTAAATCAAAGATCACTTCATATCAGGAAGTCTTAAGGGACGATTTTGTCGAAGAGTGTATGTGGCATGCTTAGATATTAGCATAAAGCTAGAGTCGCTACAGTTATTTTCAATATAAAAGGTTGTCTACAAATCAAAATTAAATCCCCCTCACTTTATTCAGAGTAAATGGCTGCATAAGGATGCAAACAAATTAACTGAAAGCTTGAAAGTCAAGTTCTCAATTACTATTTAACAGCAACTTTACTATATTTGAATATAATTTACTGTACACTTAGCTGTTTTAAAATGGAATCCAATACTGTATAATAAAAACCCAAACAGCACAACAAATGATTGATGATGATGCAAATGTATGAATGCTTGGGCCTGAACACTGCTGTTTGTGGATATATTGCTAAATACTGTACCATCCTAGCGTCTAATAAATCATTCATGAAAAGGAAAACTATACAATTTGTTGTGCAACTGGCTCAAAACCTGCATCGTTTCTAAATGACTGCTGATGCAGTGACTTCAGAGCAGCTTTTATTCCTGGTTATTAAAAGAAGTTGAGAACTCTCACTTAAATGAAGCTATTTCTATTGACATGGGGAGAAGAGCTAAAACGGAAAAAGTTATAAAGAGCAGCCATTAGAACGACAGAGCGAAGACAGGAGTTCATCAGCTCAAATATTATCAAATACACAGACAATTTTTTTGCTGACCTACACCATCCATTAATTAGCAACGTTATGAAGCAGCATCACCCTTGTATGTGTAAAAACCCCAAACATCTGCATGATCAGAGAGAGCCGTACCCAACATCGTCTTCCTAATAGAGATGAAGTGTTCTGTGCAGAGTGTTCTATTTGCAGCGGTGATTCATTGTGCTGGGGGAAAAAATGCTGACACTTTGAGAAGATATTTTCCCGTAAAAGGTTGAAGTCCTTAAGCAGCAAAAAACACCAACGTCCATCATCTTTAAACTCTATTGATTTCTGGTGAAGATTTAAAAGGCTGTTTACTTATTTCCCATCATTTCTGTCAGAGCTGTAACAGTTCTCTTCCCACTGAATAAACCTCTCATGATCCTCTTGGTGATTAAGGTCAGACAAAATGTCAAACTCCTAATGCTAAGTGCTTTCGCATTAAAAATTAATACCAAATCACCAAGTAAAATCCAAACAAGAAGTCAGACATGTAAACAGTACACAATAAGGGTAATACTGACCATTACAAAAAAGAGCTATAATGCATACATGAAAAAACACTTGGCAACAGGTAAGAGCACATTCTTTCACTTTTGCATCTTTAACCCCCTTTCTTATTTTAGAGTTATTGTACTACGTTTGACACAATCCTTTTAAAAACCCTTTTTCCATTAAAGCTTGCAGCCGTCTCCTCTATTTACCCCCAAATGCCATTCACTATATGACTGAAGTATTACAAGGATTGTTTTTATTTTATTCTGAACTTCGTGCAGGAGGCTGGCATTATTTTTACAACTGCTGCTGAATGCAAAGGCAGTACGCAGGTAATCGAAGGACATCCCAAGGTCCCCTGAAAACTAAACCAAATGAATAGCTAATTATCTAAATAGGATTTAAAACCAGAAACCATTGTACACTTGAATATGTACATATGTGAACAGGGGAATAAGAACACAGCCCTGAAAGAGGCTTCCCGTGGCTTTCTATCCAGCCTGCTGCTACTTCAGGCATCCATTCATAAACTTCTTGGGTTCAATCCTAAAACTAATTACTTTCTTCAGCCTTTTAAACAGTTACTCGTATCCTGAGGAAAAGGGCGAAACCAACACGTGGAGAGCCCAACTTCCAGGGAAGCCTGCAAGTAACTACAAAATAAACTGTGAAGTTGAATCTTAAATAAGGTACAAAGACAGCCAAGGGTGAAAATAGTAGTTTGGTAAAACCACCTGGGAGAGAATTCAAGCAGATGACTTTAACGTTTTGGTCCAACTCACCAATCTAACTCCAAAAGATCATTCTAGTTTAGAATACATTCACAAGATAAATGAAATCTTGACAGGCATTAGGACGAGAAAAGACTTTATATTCAGCAGGTTCTAAAAGACAAAACTTAAAGACTTTTTGTAACCTGTCTGGAAGTGGTGAGGGACTGCTCGGTCTTGAGTTCATCTTCCAAGCACCTCCACGGTATTCCCAGGCTGTATTTATTCAGGCTTCTTACCTACGTAAATATGCATGCATTTGATGCACCCGCCTAGAAGCTGATGAAGAAAATTAGGGTATTGCACGTGGATTTGCAAAAGTACCATGGATTTGCTTAACTCTAAGAAGAGTGAGCTCAGTTATCAGTGAGAACAACTGATTTAAGACCAGCTCCTGTCAGAGCTGTGCTACGGACACTGCCAAGCTGCTACCGCTGCCTGCGATCCTGCCGTGCTGAGACGAGAGGAGGTACGGCAGGACGGCACACTGGAGAGAAAGGATGCTTCTGTGCAAGGCTTTAATACTGAGCTGCAAATAGTAATAAAATGCAATCAGTTTTTACCACAGATCATTAAAAAAAAAGTAAATCACAAAGCATGGTAAACCCAAAGTTGTTACTCTGCTAATTAATAACTAACGGGTTAGCTTTTCAAAGCCAAGGAATTACATAGGGAATTAAGATCTTTTTGATTTCCACACTGCTCTCACAAAACTCTGACATCACAAAAGATGTCCATGAAGGGTTACAATCCTTGACAACACTAAGACAAGACATTCAGTTGATACATTTTGTTTAGCAGATAGGAAATCAAGGACAGATTAGACTGGCAGCAAGAGAAAACAGAGAACGCAAGGAACCCTTGAGATCTGCATTAGTTCTATGATATATATTTAACGAGGAATTAAGTATGTTCCCATACTCCTTGGGAAGCACAATGAGTACCACAGCTCTACAGAACCGTGTACTGAAAGTCCATAGCTGAAATGATCAGAATGAAAAAAAAAAATAATAAAAACCCTAAAAAAACTTAAAGCATCAACATTGCTTCATGACTCTTGCTATACCTCAGGGATAGTATGATGACTCTAACGCAGCACATGACATTTAGACATTGTTATCGAACTCTACACAGCATGGCTAGATAAATGTATAGATTACAAATATTTTGCCCTTATCACACCTTCAGAATGTCAGTCAATGAAGGGAAACATTCTTAATCAGAATCCTGAATATGGTAATGCCCAGTGTATAATCTGACTTAAGCACGATCACACATATCTCTTCATTATTATAACTTTAAAACTTGATCTGCAATTATATTGACCCTTGCTTAAACATTAGAAAACACTAGTTTTGGGTCATTTTAACACAAATCATTTTCACGCTTTATCTCAAGTACTTTATATGATTCAACATCACTTCCTATATTCATGGGTATTTTATCTATTATTTCTTAAATACTTATTTTAGAATCAACACCCAGATGCTTCAGGAAAAACCTTGCATTTCTGGTCCAGCCAAAATCTTTTCTATAATTTGTATTTGTTCTCTTTTTTATTGAAAATCACTAAGTATTCTGAATCTTAAAGGCTCTCAAAAAGTCAAAGAATCTTCATTCCCTGACTCTAAAGCAGAAATTGGTATACAAGGGTGGGTTTTTTTTGTTTATTTTAGAATGAGTAAAATTGCCAAGTGAAATAATGATTTATGTAGGAAAATATTACAGTTTACCAAACAAAAGCAATGATACTAAGAATCTTTAGCATTACCAGTATTAGTTGGAACTGCTGTAAAACCTTCCTACGCTCTTCTCCTTGATGTCCTTGCCTTCTGTGACTGGTGGGTGTATAGGGATCTATAGGGATATAGGGATCAACAGGGATCAATAGGAATCTATTCTTAGGATCATTTGGGTTTATTTGTAAATCAGTGAGCATTAAATACAGATGTATCATCAACCTGCGGTGCAGGGATGACCTCCCTTCACTTCAAACAACCGCTGAGTGCAGAGGTGCCACCTCCTTCTCCCTCCAATCCGTTGTTCTTGTTTGCATGATAGCATTGACCAAGCAAGGAGAGAAGGGGACACCCAGCATGACGCAGGTTGGGCACCCACCCCCGGGTTATGAGGTGCAAACTTGACCCCCCCTCACCCTTCCCGTGCTTAACACAAACTAAAGTGCAGCTTTCCGCTTCCCGGGGGAATTATTCCAGCTGCTGACCTGTTATGTACAGAAGGGGAGGTAAAGAACACGCTGGGAGGTTTTGGAAGAAATTCAAGTTACTAGGATGTCGGTGCAAAAGAAATAAAGCCTAAGGGATGGATCAAGGAGTCTAAATCACAATCTTAATTTTTACACTATGTGCTCATTATGAAAATAAACTGCTGCACTTAAGACACTCTATTTTCTTTGTGTTCCTGGCTCTCAGAGTCCTTGAAGTTCGCAAGCCTTACGCTATTGTAGGCTGAGAACACTTACCTTTTCTGGAAAGACTCAAGCTCCTGGTCAAGTTTTCTAACAAGATTTAAGGGCACAGCATGATAGGGCAATGTAACACAGAATTTTCAGCAGGAAGGTGTTCACATACACAAGAATCTGCCTCTTGGACTTGATTCAGGGGCCACACGGTCTCTCTGCTGCGCTGTTGAGTCACAGCAGGAGGTCCACCAGTGGCTACAAGGAACAAATGCTTCTTAGTTACCAGATACTTGATATTATAAAGAAAGTGAACTAAATCAAAGTTTAAAAAAAAAATATTATGGCCATTTTTTTCCAAATCCAGAGGAAGAAATTCTGTTGGTCTAAGGAGAAGAGCAAGGTTTTGTTCTGGACCTCCAGAACTCGCACAGAATTCCCATAGTTCCCTGGGGTGCAAGAAACTTCCCTGCCACCACACACAAGGAGATGTGCCGGATAACAGGAGCTCCCAAAACCCTGATGTGAAAATACCCGCTCTATCTCAAGGCAGCTGTGAAACTCTCACTGACCACAATCAGATTTAACTCGTAAAAGTTTGGTACCTAAGTAGTATCCAGGGACTTGCTAGACTTCACTTTAAGTTTATTTTAATCAAAGATGCCCTAAAGACTACTGTATATTCTTAGTATTTGCTCCCAAAATCTTGTCCAAAATTCATGGTGAGCCATACCAGTGAAGAGTATACATGTACGGGCTAAAGAGCTAGTCTTTAGATGGCTAGGTAAGCAGGAGATAAGTAAAGTAGCCACAGATCAGAAAGAATTCATCAGAATGTGTTACTTGATAACACTGGAATTATTGCTTGATACTGTTTCCACTCCAAAGACGCTGAACTTGCCACTTTTGTCACTCATATGGATGAGACAGGACAGTCACCTTCAGAGCAGAAATTTATGCACAGAAATCTTTTCTTTTCCAAGTTTGAACCCACCCCTACGTGCAATGACTCCACGGGGACAAAACAAAAAAGATGGTCCTCATTTCCTCCCTGGGCTCGCAGTTATCTGTGAAACCAAGTTTCCCACGCTCTCCAGAGGAAAGCAAGGTAACAGACTGCCAAGGTGAAAACTTCACGTGCGTAGAAATAATAAAACTGATGAATTCCTGCTCTTATAAACTGGAGATTAACCGCAAGGGAATATAATTAAGAACACCTAAATTACTCTTCACTGATAATGGTTTAGCTTTCCACACTTACTCAGCTTCACACAACAACCCTCTCATGTACATTTTATATTAAGATCTTGTAAACCTTCTACAGATGTTTTTAAAACTCTTTGCTTGTGTTCTTTTTTTTTTAAGGAGGAAATTATGTAGATGAAATAATTAACTGGAAGCCTTTAAGATCAATTCTTCATAATTTCAATGTGCAGATTTTCATCTACCAATGCAATTAAGCATGTGCTTAACCTTTGAAAAGAGCAGAACTTAACTATAGTTGTGTTTTATATTGCACGTGGATAATCTACTAGTCTGGAACCTCAGGGAATTATGTTACTCAATGATTTATTTTTAATTTGACCCCACCTCTGAGGAAAAGAAAGTGATTTTTCCTTCATGTGGCAAACATTGAAGAGTCCTGAACCCCAGCAACTTTTCTGAAATGGTATTTTTCAGAAAAAATCGTTATTCTGCCTCACATTTCAGAGATTTTTCTATGTCAAGAATTTCTTCATCATTTGAATATCGTGAAAATGGAAACGTGGCTTTTTAGAGAAAAGTCCATTCTGAGCACTGCGGAACCGTTGAAACTGTTTACGTTGTATATTCTAATTAGTTTGGCAGAGCTAATACAAATTACGTTTACAGACTAACAATAATAAAATTGAAGTACTAGTTAAATATCTAAAATAATTAAAGGAATCATTTTTAGCCTGGCATAATTAGCTAATTCACTTTACAAGCATTTATTAAAATGAATTCACATGTTATATTCCATAGGTAGTTACACAATAGTGTTTATACAGGAAAAATATAATGAACCAAACTCTTTGTATCCAGCCCTCCACAATTAAAACGAAGACTCCCCAAGTAATATCAATCTAGGATAGACTAATTAAGTTTGGTTTGATAACCATTCATTTCTTCTATTGCCTCTGAGCAAATTGTTTATTAGAGAAAGTTATTTTACACAAATCAAATCAAACTGGGTAAACCATTATATTTGAGAGAAACCTTAGCCATCAGTCAATTAATCCATCATTTTCTCCAGACACTTTTGTTTAACAAGCAGATCATATTATCAACAATTTAGATACCCTATGATTCAATTATGACAGAAAATTTATTGACAGCTTCTCTAATACTTTTGTTATGAATAAATATTAAATGTTCTCCACTTTTGATGAGCAAACCAAATGCAATCATGCGTTAAATCTAATCGCCAAAACCTGAGTGATACTTCCAAATGAAATGTTTTAAAGAATATTTTAAACCAAAGTAATTTAAATTATTCAAGAAAATAATCAAACGTACCTCAAATTCTAAGAAACAAGCTAACAAATTATTTGATTTCCACCAGCTGACTAAACAAAAACTCATATATGACAATATCACCAAGTATGTATCAAGAGACTTGATATAAATCCACAGTTTCATGTAGCATTCTATAAAACGAAAGGCATTATTATGCAAAAATGGGATTACTGCGACAAAGTTTGAGACTTTCTCCACAACTACATGAAACAATTGCCTAAATGTTAATAGAAACAGATTTTCCAAATCTAATATGAAGATTTTTGCTGTTAGGAATCACGTCTATTAAAAAAACAATTTGTGAGATGTTTATAATTACAGCTGTCTTAAAGTCAAGAAATTAATATTGCCTAACAAAGATTACTCCCACAATATCCAAACCTCTTGACAGACATCTCTCTTTGAAGAAATAAGATACTGACTCATTTACAACTGAGTAATCTTTGAGCAACCAATTCACGATACAAGGACCAGAGGACAATGGAAAAGCTTGATTTAAACTAATGTCCATTTAAGAGATAATGGAATTATACAAACTTCTACCAATATATTAGAACATCATTATTACTTCAAAGTATTTTTCCTTGAGACACGGAAGTTGCTTTTATAATGAGGGGGATTAAGTAGGTTTACAGCTGCAAAGGAGAAGTACTGCAGCTGAACATCGGAGAGCAAGTGTCTACAGAATGAAAATAGAGCGCACTTTTATCGTATAGCTATTGGCACCTGAACGATAAAAACTGCTTAACGATGAATAAAAGAAGGAGCTGTTCACCTGAACCTCAGACAGAAAGTTTTCTTCAGGTTTCCTTGGTCTAACACACCCCATTCATACAAAGCAGAGAATTTTTGTTTGTAGATTCCTTATCAGCAATATCTTATGATCATTTCTTAACACGGAATGCTTTTATTGTAGATATTCTGGTTAAAAATATCTTCATGAATGTTCATGGTCAAACATATGCAAAATACAACAAGATCCTAATTTCCTACCCTATCTTTACCTCCTTTAATTTGGACTGGTATGTAATATATACACCAGTATAATACATATATCAGCATATGCCCCAACTGGAGTACAGTGTTCATCTGAGGAGTCCTCAACATAGGAACGGGTCCAGCAGATGATCACTGAAACAACCAGAGGGGTGGAGCACCTCTGCTGTGAGGACAGGCTGAGGGAGCTGGGGCTGTTCAGCCTGGAGAAGAGAAGGCTCCGGGGAGACCTTCAAGCAGCCTTCCAGTTCGAAGGGAGCTCCAGGAGAGCTGGAGAGGGACTCTGTCAGGAAGTGTAGTGATAGGAGAAGGGGTAATGGCTTTAAACTAGAAGAGGGGAGATTTAGATTAGACACTAGAAATGTTCTTTACTGTGAGGGTGGTGAGACCCTCCCAGGTTGCCCAGAGAAGCTCCCATCCCTGGAGGGGTTCAAGGCCAGGCTGGATGGGGCTTGGAGCAACCCGGTCTGGCGAGAGGTTGCCCTGCTCAGGGCAAGGGGTGGGACTAGAGGATCTTTAAGGTCCCTTCCAACTATAACCATTCTATGATAATAATGTATTGTGGTTTACAGACCACACCTTGCCTCAACTTCTTTAAGAGCTGAAATGACATTGAATTTATGCCAAATGGAAGCAAAAGAAAAGTCAAATGTACCTTATTAAAGAGGATGCATTTCCAAAAACTCTAGCAGGAGTTATTTAACACCAAGTCGCTCACTGCTTCTCTGTAATTGCACATTCTACACTGACATTTCACTGTTCTCTCTTAAGAAGTCCAGAAGCCATCATGCAGAAATATGCAATATTATTTTATGTTCTGCAACTTGAATAGTCAGGTACACAGCAAAGCATTAGCTTACAGTAAGCATACTTCCAGTAAATATACTGAGCTTTACAGAACTCAACAGGACTCTGTACTTAAAGGCTTTTACTTCTCCATCAACACAAAAGTTCTGATGCATCAGTGTCGTAGCACACTTTATAGAAAATGGGCAGCTCAAGATTTTTTTCTGGGAATAGCTGCTCATTCAACAGAAGACCTGCATAAGTTCTTTCAATATAACTCCCAAATTAACATCTGTTGCTTTAATTGGAAACCTGTAATTAAATATGAAGAAACTTATTAAGTGAGTGAATGCATTTCAAAAATTCCTTGCTGACAGCTGCACGTGTGTCTGAGAACAGTAGTACTGTATAAATAAATAGTAAAGAATGATTAATCGACGTGTTTTTTCACAGGACTGTTTGTTAGCAAGATAGTTACACCTATGGTAGCTCCCACTTGCTTTCACACATGGGCACTAGCAATCATGCGCTGAGCACCAAAAGCCAGACCTAAGAAGAAGAAATTAGTAATTACATAGTCACATAAACAGCAATGACAATACGAGACAGAAAACAGACAGAATTCCCTTTTCAGCAGTAGGGTGGGTTTCTATCAACTCAAATAGACTGTGAAACCGTATTGTCAAACTTCATTAAGTGTGATTTCTGGAGCTGTGGCATCTACATTGATTCCAACAGATCCAATTTCCACCATACACGTATTTCAAGCACAAAATCAGCTTTTAGTCAAACAAGACCACTTACTAGTACCCAAACTCCCTGCAGGGTAAGGACCACTTATGTCTCTTACTGCCATTGTAAACAGAGCCTATTACTTAAGGATGGGGGGGTTTTCCATATATTGTATCTACAAGATTAAACTTAATCCCTGATTACTGCACATATGACAAGACTATTTCATGCAAAGTATGCCCAGCCCCATGTCCCCGAGCACTAGAGATGGGTGAGCTCAGAAGGGGAGACAAAAGAGGAACGAAATGTTCACTTAGACTGTGCATCACAGAGATTCCTTTCACTGGCAAGTAATTTTTTTGAGTAATAATTCATACAGTGATAAAACCCAAGTAATAACACAGAAATCCATGTTTATGTTCTAGAAAGCTCCAGGTAGTCACTCAGCAGATGAGAAGAACAAAGAAACTTCTTTGCATGGACACAAACGTGGATTTCTCTCGGGAAGAAAGCATTGGGGTAAACAGACAAGGTTTCACTTTGACAGCCCCTGAGAAGTTTTAACGCTGTTGCCTTTTCCAGCAATCTCTGCATGGAGACAACCCAGCCCTAAGGAGGTCAGTCTCCCAACTCCTCAGCACCCAAATGCCTACAAGCCTTGCCCATGCAAAAATCCAGCTACTCCTAACTTCCCAAAGCAATGTGTTTCTACCTTCCTAAAATGGGAAAGAGTTACCATGTTTTGCTGTAATCTAAATAGTCTAGAAGGGAAGAAATGAATATTGATGAAAGATGGCATTGACCATAACACAAATTTAGAAGGGTGTGAAGATTGGGATCATTTGGAGGATGCTGAAGGATGTTGACATCCTGTCACTATAATAGACTATCATGCGTTTTTTCTCTTTCAGAACCTAACCTTGAAATTTCATGGTAACAAACAGGAAGATGAAAAGAAGCTTCCACCTCTGAATGTCTCATGGCTGGAAGGTCTAAGTACCAGTTACCAGTAAATAAGGAGGATTGAAATTTATTTTGTCACACCAAGCCAGATAGAGGAAACCACATCCATCTCTATTGCTATCAATACTGCCCAAACTATCCCTGACATGAGTTTTCAGAAAAAGCAGCCGGATACTTCAAATGTCAGGTCTCAGCTTCTGATTAAAAATAGGGGAGAGATTTTTATTTTTTTTTGCTGTGACTTGCCATCTGAGAATGCAGCCAAAGGAATACAAGTTCAAGACCTGGATTTCCATGCCTGAAGTGTTCTAAACAAGCACACACATGGACAGAGATTTCAAAAGCGGAGAATCACATCCATACAGTCCTGAATAAGATTCCTTCATCATAGTCATGACGGAGGAAGATTCTTCTAGAAAAAAACCAGGTTTTTCCATATGAGATCAACAGTCATCCTTGTGCAAGCAGAAAGTCGAGAGCTAATCTCAATTTTTCACCGATACACAGTAAAGTGTATCAACACTTCTCTAAGAATATCTCAAAGATTCTCTCCCTGCTCACAGCAAGATTATGCCTTAATGGACATGTAGATCTTAAAACTGCTACAGAAAATGCATTTACATTTCAAGGAATATATCTTCCACAGAACAGGCAGACAAAAGCTGCCTTTCATTGGGCTGTCAGTCCAGGAGGGGTGGAACAAGCTGGAACACTTTAATGATAAGGAAAGCCAGAGGTGGAATTGAAAGAATACAAGAAGAAAAGCTTTGTTATAAGGAAAAGCACATATATATATATAAGAATATTTGGCCTTTACACTTGCAGACGCAGTGGGGATGACAGAGCGTGGGGTGAGAACATCCCCCCAGTGTTCTACCTGTGCGACTGTAACAGCAGAGGTACCCTCACGAGCTCTTCTGGTGAGATTCTACTCTGTGTTTCAAAGAGTGTTTCTGCCTGTTCTTCACAGGCAGAGAGGAAGAAGTTAAAAAGCTATTTATACTTTCTCTCTTTAACAACAAACATTAAACATTGTAACATCTGTTACTCACTTACATATAAACCCATTCATAAGAACTACACAGGAACTTCCCAATATTGGGAGAAAAACCCAAAGAAAACTTTTACTCCTGTAAAATACTTGCTCATGCATCCAAAGCTTTATTCACACTTGCTAAATCTAACTTTTAATAAAAATGGGTCACAACTGACAGGCTAAGTGTTATTTTTTTAATATTAATATTTATTTAGTATTTATTAAAGAAACTAAGCCAAAAGCCCTAAGAAATCTCATTTATCTCCAAAACATACCTACCTGGGTTTGACTGTTACAAAACTGCTGCACTGACAACACTAAAATAAAAAGTATGCTTGGCAAAAATGAGAAATCAGGCAGCTGTGTGTGGTAGGAAAGCTCTGCGTAAAGATATATTTGACTCTAATATCTTATATACTCACTAATCTGACTTGAGCTTTCTGCTCAATTACGGCATTGGCAAAGGTAACCAGAGTATACTTTTAAGTATCTACATGAAACCTACATGGCCATTTAAATATTATCATTCATTCTGTTCTGTATTTTTTATACACAGAAAACTGTACAAAGAAAAAAGTCAGCACTTATCTATACCTACGCCTCCTGACCAAAAAGTTAGACTATTTTTGAAATACAATATCCAACACAAGAAAAATGGAAATAATTACACGTTATTATTCTCTCACTTCATAAATTTACATTATACAAGCAGTACAGTGTTTAAAAATTAAATTTCATTGATTCTCTTTGTCTACCAACTTGTTCAGTTCTGAGTAACTAATGGGACAGACAATAATAAAGCTCTTGTATGATGCAAGTAATAGTACTGCCCAGTGAAATTAATTTTATGCTTGTATGGAGATGACACCTCCAGAAGAAATACGTTAGGTATCTGTTTTTACTACCAGTTACTGGAATCAACACACCTACTGCTACTTGAGAATAAAACCAAGAGTCAGAAGCACACAACGGAGCTACAGCAGGGCAAACTTGAAGAATTACGGTCACTCGGCAGCCAACCATTCAAGTCTCGTAACATAATATTCCTAGACATTGAATCCCACTCCCAGACTGTAGGGGGTACATTGGCATGTTCTTATTTTACTTTCTATTTGTTGTTACGGATTTGCTGTGGCTGGTAACATCCACTGTTAAAGGAAAGCATGCTTCTACCTACCTTCTCCAAATACACACCAGGAGTTTGGTACCTGAACACAACCAAAGCTTGTAGGTCCAACTGAAACACAAGCAATTGATCATTGTAAACACCTGGAACCAATTCAGAATCTCTGAATGTTTCCATCACTCCTCAGCCAAACAGTGTCCACGTGGCCCAGTCAGAATAAAACCTGCAATGGATTATCTCGAATTCTACACCCTAAAAAACGCTCTAGGATTATGAATGAGTTATCTCAAATGCGGCTTCAAATTCACTGAATCTGACATATCAAAGATGAAAACGCTTCTGAAAAAGAAGGAGAGAAGAGAGTGCGAGCAAGGACGTGGAAACAGAAGTGGGAGAGAGTTAGCACATGGGGTGTTTTTAGAGAACAACATAAAACTTCTTTTGAAGCTGCAGTTTTGTCTCTGTTGACTCTTTGGTATTAACACTGGGTGATCCCTGGGCTAAGCCCACTCCAAAATTTAGAAAATTAAAGTGAAATAGCTTTTTCCTGTAGTTGGAAGAAGTAACACCTTGAGTGTACCCTGTGAGTCCCGGTGTTGTCAAGCCCCCAGTTGTGCCACGAGAGATTGTTAAATTCCCGAAGTCCAAATCCTGTGTGCTCTCTCCTCTCTTAAGATCAAGGTATCATCAATTATTTCAGTGCAGCTCCTAGAATTCCTTATCTATGCTTTGCATCTGTTTGGAGAAGGTACTCGCTTCTTAACAGCTGATGTCCATTGACGCAGTTTTCCTTCTCTGTTTTTTTCAGCACAAGACAACAGGACTGTGCGCTGCTTCGGGTGCCCGATCGCCCACCCCACCACCTCCACAACCACACCAGCACTTCAAGAGCTGTCAAGCTGTCCCTGGGGTAGAATGCTGCACTGCAGTTCTCAGATTTGACATGCTTAAATATAAAAGGAGGCCTATTTGAAATATGAAAAGGATATGATTCATGAAATGAGGAAACAGTAACTTGATCATAACAAATATATTTGACCTTTAAAGTAGTAACAACAAACATTAAAAACACTCAAGTTCTCCTTTGCTGCCAAGTTTATTTTCCTCATAAGTTGTGCCCCATTATGCTACAATAATCCTTCATTATTCCAGTACAATAATGCACAGTCTATCGTCTACCTATAGTTGTCTGGTGTCTATTTAGTTTTATAGCAAGCAAGCAATTTGAGAATATGGTAATAAAGCCTCAATCACAGTAATGATGTATGATGGGCTGTAATTTCTGTGTGCTAATGGTTTACAAACAGCATCACAATGATGACGGGAATCTCATTGATTCATTATATGAGCACAATAATATCAAAATGACTTAATATAGATCACTATTTACTCATGCACATACTGATAACAGCCTCTATATATTTCTATATACAGACATATAGAAATAAAATTAGTATTAGTCTTTCCACATAAAAGTTCACACGGCACAAAACATTTTGTGTTGAGTTTCCTAAATCAATGTTTAAAGTTGAAATTACTGCATTGAACGGGTTCTTTGAAAAGCAACCCATTGATTTTAATCTGCTTGAAGCAATCAATTACTCCCTGTCCTCTTTATTCCAAACTGTAATGAAAACTAAACTGCGTTGTCTTGAAAACTAAATGTGAAGATGATCATAAACAGAATTTAAACTCCATGGATTATTCATATCTACCCATTTAGATTTGCCATTTCCATTATGAGTACATTTGCCATGAGCATTTAATGGACATCTAAAAGGGAATTCATTAAAGCAGGAGCTGTTGGCAGCACTTATGGGCTTCAGACTGCTTTATGTTTGCCTTTAATAGCTCACTATTATAAAAGTGATATATTGTGTTCATCCCATTAGTAGTTTGCAGAAAGGTCTGTAAGACATAACAAATCCTTTTGAGTATTGTCAGAATCAAAACTAAATCACAGAGTATTTTTTTTTTCAAGCAGCATATTGCTACCCCAACGACGTACCATGTTAGGTCATCTAAACTTTAATGATCTTAGACAAGTAACAATTTAATGACCCTTACAGACAGTTTGTTCTTTTTTTAATGATACATGCATGAATTATTAATGGTGTCTCAAATACACCAACTTTTAAAAACTTATCATAACTGCGAAGGTTAAGCTTAAAAATTATGCATGTTTTCTCAAAAGTATTTTCTCGCTAGTTTGGGGCCAAAGGAGAGCCAAGGCAAGTGGGGACCTGAATGACACCAACCTGTAGGTGAAGATGCTGAAAGGACAGAGCCTCCATTCACCTGCTTCCCTTCCCTAGCCCTCCAGAGATGAACACAAGGGAGGTATTTGCACAAGGTATTTGTCTATTGGCAAATGAAGAAAGCAAAAGGCAAACTAGAACAAATTCAAACTGCCTCGTAATCAGCTGCTAAGGGTAATCCAAGGCCCACGATCGAAACACCCCTACACACCACAGCTCAGTTCTACCTGACAGTTCTCTACGCCCCTAGAAATCACATTACACAGTTTACCATCTAAGTGCATTAAAGCGGGTAGTATGAAAGTGTCACTGTGATTAAATCTTTATAGAATACAAAACAAACGAGTTTTTGATTACTCACCGCTCATTCACCAGAACCATTATTACTACCACCATCCCATCACACTGGATAAAATTCTGTTATTAACTTGTGCTCCCTCTGCTGACTTTCTAGTTGTAAGACATATTTATTTCCCAATAGATGCTATTTGTTTATTTATTTGTACAGAAAATGGTGGAATTCACAACACATACAACTAAAACTCTCCACTCTTAAAAGGATTATAAGTACTAATAAGTACCAGTCATAAAGGCTCGTTCTGGATATTTACTTTGCCCAGTATGACCTTCATGTAAACCCCAGATGTTGAGAACACCTTTCTTCCTTAGCTTCAAAGGGCACCAGCAGCTTTACAAAGCAGACCTGGTGCTACATTAACCTTAGCCATGACACTCTGGAACCACTTGCACACAAGGGCTGTATAAACTGAAATCAGCTGCAAAGCTGATGCAATTAGAACAATCCTCTTACAGGACAAAGACCATCTCCATACCTTCAGCAAGCAACTTCTCTAAAAGATGATGATTTTGAGTAAGTAAGCGGGATTTATCATCTCTCAATGGAATTCCAAGGTGATCAGCACAGATCACCAGTGTACGTGGAAAAGAATGCTGCACGTGTGCTGCTACTACCACAAGTGCCGGGCTCTCTAGGTCATGGCAACCTACCCGCGAGCTCAGTTTCTGCAAGAAAACTGCAAATCATCATAGATTCTACTTGGAAAATTATCCAATGCCTTGTATGGGCAAGCTCATGGACTGCACAACCAGAAAAAGCAGCAGTATCATTTTCAATCAGTCGGAATCATTGATTTCATAGCACGCTATGAACACCTTCAAAGGAGTCTCATTAGTCAAAGTTACAGAATCCAATATTCTGTTTGAAGGAAGAACAAAACACTGTGTATTTAAGGAAGATCATGGTGATTCCTAAACTGCCACGTTTCAAACTGTAAATGTATTCAAAATGGTTGACAAGAACGTGATAGGGTTTCCGGCCTAAGCAGTTTGGCCTTGCAAAAATAAACTCATGTCAATGCCTTGAAAAACTCTTGAGGAAACAGGCCTCTTCAAAACATCTATACCAAGCCCACTACAGGTAACTAAACTGAAGTTACTCATCTTTCATTGTTTAAAACAATCCCCAGTGGCTTAGCTTCCTGGGATGGAAGGCACACTCAAAGACACTGGCCTGTCACCTGGACCTTTGTGAGTGGCCCTGGATCTGAAGGGGACAAGCAAAATCTTCCCTAAGGGAAGGACTCAAGGTAGGTCAGTTTGCCACAAGACCTTCCCGAAAGATGATGCTCCTCTTCACAACACAAAAAAAAGGCAATAATACAGTAGCAACGGGTTCATTTTCCTTTTCACACCAAGAGCCCTAATATAGAAACTTCAGATAATGCTGGTCACCTTAGTTTCTGAACTCCCTAGGTGGACTGAATAGAAAATAAGGCCTTAAATAATAACTCACAGAAAGCTGACCAAATTTCTCAGAATGGCTCGAATTCTTTCTACCTATTTGTAAGGAAATATATTTGCAGAAGGAAAGGTAATTCCTGAACACATAGTTGGATATCTTATGTAATAGTTCTGTTCTAATGAATAATCAACCCTACACATTTTCTACAATCAAAATTATCTCATCACAAAGGAAATAAAGTGACTTAAGAATGAGTCAGCATCTTCCTTTCATTCCCACTTTTAAGAGAGTTGAGGAAAAAAACCCACCCCATCCCTGTCCTACCGTTTCGGTGAATGACTCTGCAGTTAAAGCTAAGTAAATATTTCCAATAAGCACTGAAGCAAGAACAAGTCTAAAAACGATGAGGAAAACAGGTTTAAAATATTCAATTAAGATTCAGATGTCCATAGAAGTCACTCACAGCTTCTCCACAGTGAACTCTGCTTTTCTTTTCCTCATCATTTCATTGATTACTTTTAATGACAGGAACAGAAGGAATCCAGTTTCCGAACTCCCTGGGCTTATTATTGAAAAAGTAAAGCTTAAAATAGCAACTAAGAAGAAACTCATCAAAGCCACTGACTTAAATGAAAGATCCCGCTAGTGCACTGAAGGAACCTGCACTTAACTGATGTTTGGACAGATGTTTTGAACTGCTGGTATCATGTGTTCTTACCCCAGGAAGTCCATTCCCTCTGAAAAGCACAGTTTAGGGATTTCATGTTTCCACCATGCAATCAAAAGAGGGGCTGAGTGAAGGCAGAAAAATTTAACTTAAACCCTTCCGTCACAGAGATTCCCCAATTATAGCATGAAACTTTACATCTCAATTGAAAAAGAGACATTTCCCTGCACAAAATTAGTGATGATCTGATCACCAACTATCAAACAATCTTATTTATTGTCTCCTATTCCTATTAGAAATTAACAAGTACAGTTTCTTCAGTGTTCTTACATCTCTTCAAACAACTTGAAGCATAAGACTGTCAACTGTAGCCAGACCGACCGTTCAGTAGAGAATACACCTATGATTTGCTGAAAGCACTGCTGTCATGGTTTAACCCCGGCCAGCAACCAGGAGCACAGAGCGCCTCACTCACCCTCACCAGAAGGGTAGGGAAAAGAGGGAGAAAAGGAGGGGAAAGGAAATAAAAAGACCCTTGTGTGTTGAGATACAGACAGTTTAGTAGGCGGGAAAGGAAAATAAGGGTAGAAGAATATACAAGACACAAGTTTCACTGCCCAGTGAACCCAGCCTGACCAGAGATTGCGGATCTCCATCCCCACTTTCCCCCGCCAACCCCCATGTATATACTGAGCATGACGTCGATGCTACTCTATGGTATTCTCTTGGCCCTTCCATTGTTCTGTCTATGTTCCTCCTCAGCTTTTATGGGAAGCTCAAAACAGTCCTTGACTTGTATAAACATCACTTAGCAACAACTAAAACAACAGGCATTACTGATATTCCTTTCATGCCAAATCTAAAAACACAGCAACAACTACCGTGACCAGCAGGTCACAGGAGGTGATTCTCCCCCTCTATTCTGCACTCCTGAGACCCCACCTGGAGCCCTGTGTCCAGCTCTGGAGTCCTCAACATAGAAAGGACATAGAACTGTTCAAACGGGTACAGTAGAGGGCCACAAAGATGATTAGAGGGTCGGAGCACCTCTGCTGTGAGGACAGGCTGAGAGAGCTGGGGCTGTTCAGCCTGGAGAAGAGAAGGCTCCGAGGAGACCTTGGAGCAGCCTTCCAGGATCTGAAGGGAGCCTACAGGAGAGGGACTCTTTGTCAGGAAGTGTAGTGATACGACGTTTTACACTAGAAGAAGGGAGATTTAGTCTGGATATTAGGAAGAAATTCTTTACTGTGAGGGTGGTGAGACCCTGTCCCAGGTTGCCCCAAGAAGCTGTGGCTGCCCCATCCCTGGAGGGGTTCAAGGCCAGGCTGGATGGGACTTTGAGAAACCTGGCGTGGTAGGAGGTGTCCTTGCTCAGGGCAGGGGGATTGGAACTCAATGACCTTTGAGGTCCCTTCCAACTGTAACCATTCTTTGATTCTACCTATCTAACTCTATCTCAGCTGAATACCAGGAGCACTGGATTGAAAAAAAAAAAAAAAGATAAAAAATAGTGTAAGCACTATCAAAACGTTTGGGTAAGCCACGAACTGACACAAGAACAGGAACAGGAGTGGATACTGGAAAACCTTTCCTTGACTGAGCAAAATGCAGTTTCTGCAGAGGTTTCTGTGCAAACTTTTCTTGGTAAAGTTATTTTCATACAGACGCAAAAGGAAGGACATAGGTATGACATCTCTTCTGCCTCAGAAGAGACCTTTCACTTAATTCGTCATGAAGCATTTTACAATGATGTGGATGTTTTTTTTACTATCCTATTCTCAGACAGCATTATCAGGCCATTTACGTAAGGCATGTGAAGCCAAGGGCAGTCCAAATTAAAAAAAAAAAAAACAAAAACAACAAACCACTTGATTCAGAAATCTGATGACTTCATCAACCTGGAAAGTGTCCAGATCAAAGGAACTGCAAAACAGAGGAAGTAGGTGAAGCCTCATTTATATCTCAAACCCCAAAAGGTTTCTTACAGTATATCCTGGAGTTGACTGCTGCTGCTCTGCAGGAAATAGTCCTTAGCAATTCAGCTCCATTGACTTTATCTCTTCTAGAGTGGGAGTGATGTATTGCTGCTCAGGCTGCACGGAGAGGTGACAACAGCCTCACGAAAAGAGGCAGTTTTCTGTATGTGCTGCTCTGCAAATGCTTGTCTTCATTTTTACAGCATCAGGTCAACATTGATCTTTCAATACAAATACTTGTAAAAAAGTCTAAAAAGCTGAGCGGGGGAATAATGAGTAAATCACTATATAGGAATGCAAACTATCCAATCCTATTTAATTAAAAAAAAACAGGAGTAGTGATAGAAGAGGAAATAGTAGAAGAAGAAACAGAATGTGCTTTGCAATTCTGGGTTATGCCAGAACTTGTACCTATCACTAAATAAGCAGAAAATACTCCAAGAGACCAACAGATTCTGTGCAGCGTTTAACACAGCTCAGAAACTGCACTTCTTTGTAAGGTCAAAACCAACTGACCTTGAGGCCACAAAGAGTGAAATTTTGTGCTTTACCTACTCAACTATCACGTTTACTTCAGGTGTAAGAAGAGAAAACATCAGTGTTTTAAGCCACCTGGAAAGATTACTACTTGGGTGAAATATTTTCCCATTAAAAAAATAATCTTTAAAATGAATTTAAGTTAGTGCTCTAGAACAATTCCTATTTAAGAACACGGCTACACAAATATGTATTTCTCATATAAACTGAAAATGACAACACTATTCTAAGGGCAAATTTAGAAGATCATCTGTTTAGAGGACTGTTTTAGTAATATATTAGTTATTGGTCAGTAAATTAAGTCATTTTGAAGGAGATGCTAAACAGCTGATGAGCTAAAAATCACATAGAAAGCCTTCCCGCAGTGCTGACCAGTGCGGACTGTGAACACGGCACCTAAACTGAATGATGTATAACTCAACCAGTATCAACAAGAGCAATCTAACCTCCTAGAATTTTACTGCTTTGTTGTTTTTTTTTCACAGATGTACTTATCATGGGTTATTTTGCGTATTTTTCCTCTCTGAATTACACAAATACACAATAAGCAATTTCATAATTAAGTTTGAGTCATAAAAATTGCCATAGTCTAATATTAAAGAATTACTCACTCCGCTCTGAACTCTGATGGTTAATTTACTTACTGCAAGGTCTGGGAAATTAATTCCATTAAGTGATTTAAATAATAAGGATATGAGGGCAACATACAGCAACAAACCCAATATATTTTAGATGAGTAAGTCACAAGATAGAAAGAAGGACCAAAACCAGGCTAAGTTGATATGGGATATACAGCACAAATAGAAAGGACCAGCAGTTAGAAGTTAGAGAGACTGCTTGAAGTGAAATGATTACTGAATTATTAAACAAAGAACATGATCAATATAACAAATAGAAACAGGATAATAAATACAAAGTAGTAATTAGTGACATGGGCAGAAAACCTCAGTATTGTCATAACAACTGAGTCCGCTCACCAAAGACAAAGCAGAGGCAGGTAAGCGGACCGGCATGAAAGCAAAATTTGAAACTGCTTTTGCAAAATAGAAAAAGGAATTCTATCAGGCTCTATCAGATAGAAATCGCTGAGCAATGTAATAGTGCCTCTGTGCTAAAAAAGTTTTAAACCCACTTGCATTCAAAATAAGATGAAAACTGCCAAAAGACTGATTCTCTTTAACACGTACCCCCCTGTCAGCGTTCTCTAAATCTCAATTTCTGAGACAGGTAAGGAAATTAAAGACACTAATGGCTAACGGTCACACAGCCAAGGGAACAGAACAGAAAATTAATTGCTGCAAATATTTAAAAGTCAACTACTACCATGCCTATTTTGCATATACAAACAAAATGTGAAAGAAAGGGCATTTTATTACAGATCCAGACATCTCCATATGCCTGGAATTACTTACAGGTGACAGCCTAGTTTAGCAAATGAACCATCTGCCTAACTTCATGGGAAATTTCAGCTGCTTCTGTCAGCAGAAACACTAGAATTTTTCAGCGAATGCATCAGTGAGCACGCTCAATCTCATTCCTCTTTAAAATGGCATCAAACAGCATTAGGAAAGTCTTCTCCTTCTCCTGTTAGCCCACAACAGGGTGGGTTTTTTTTTTTGTAGTTAAATTGCTGTACTAAATTATCTGAAAGGTAACTAAATTAGAAAAAAACTGACTGATGTTTGCAGCACTTTATGACATACTGTACCAGTGTTTTGTCAGCATTGGGCTGTTATCAGTTTCTCTGCTCTTCTCCTACCAGTTCAATTTGTTCTGGGCACTTGCTAGTAGAAAAATAGTAGTCTCTCTCAAAGCAGAAATTATACTCACATCCAAATTACCCAATAATATATTTGCCAAAGACTTAAGAAGTCAATAATTTAGAGTGGAAGTAGGATTAGTTTTTAAGTCCGCAAGTGATGGTATCAATTCTGAAATGTTTAAATATTAGTTTACAAATATTGCTTATAGCTTAATAGCATCATAGACGTAACTTCACAAAGATATTGGCTCTAGACAGTAATTATATCCTCAGCCTAATGTTGCAGTTAATGGACATACACATTTCAATGATAATTGCAATGCCTGAACATGATAATGTGCCTTTATTAGCAGCTACAAAATAAAGCTCAGTTACAGCCAAGTGCAGAACTGAACTATGCTCATTATTTATTTTTAAGATTGCCTGATTCGTGTTATAAAATTCTAAAATAAAATAGCACAGCACTTAAACCAGTGCTTTAATTGCAAACATGTGATTAAATAATACCTATATAAAGATTTGTGCAGGTTTTAGCTGTCATGAGCGAGGAGCCAAAAGATAACAAGAGTGTAAGATAAAGGAAAGCAAAAAAATAATTTATTTTTTCTTATAAAAAGAGATTTTAAGGATTTAAAGATTTTAGATAGAATTGAAATGTAAAAATCAGGAAAAGAGAAAGGGAAAGTCCCCAAGCAAATGCAGAGGAGAAAGTGCTGTATAGTCCAAGAATACAAATATATTGATTCTTGCATTAAAAAATGCCAGAAATAAGGATATGTAAAATGAAGAATATTTTACTACTCAACTTGATGAGGAAACCAATGCTTATGACTCTGCAAAGTCCTCAGTGTTTGTCTTTACATCCCAATAGGTTCTTTGCTGTATACAATTTTCAAGTAATGGAGAAATTCAATAAAGACATGTCTTAGAGTAGTTAAAGAACAGGCACATTGGGATTTAAAGTTTGCTAAGGCATTGTAAGTAAGAATTGCTATCTTGTCCCATGAACTACAATGTCACAGATTCTAGCTGTCTTGTTTTTTTGTTAGTTGTTGGTGCTTTTTTAATTTAAAAAAAAGAAAACCAAAAAATTCTGTACTGTGTACTTAAAGGACTCTTCAAAGTATTAGATGTTTTCCGAAGGAAACCTATTTTTCACATGAAGCAAGACCATTGTCAGTGTAAACCACAATCCAGAATTAAAAATAACTACACATTTTTATAAGCCATGGCATCATTAACTTCGCTTGTACAATCTTTAGATGATTAAATATGTTCCAAATATTAGTTCAGAAATATTTACTGAAACTTTTTTCTGCTCAGGGCATAGAAAACATGAAAGGAGGTTTGCCCAAGTAACATTTATTTGAGTAAATCTTCTCTAGCTCCTCAACTTCCTAGAAATTGCTGAGTCAGTCCAGAAGTCAGAGTCTCAAAGAGGAGAACATCAACATAATACCTGTCCATATGATGCAAGATTTTTTCTGAGGACTGTAATAAAAGCACCCCACACTGCCAATTCTTTTGATGATTCTAATGAATTCTGGCCAATGAACTGCTGGAAGCCAAACTGCCAACTCCAACCCCACATAAAGACCCCACACTAAAAGGCTGAGCTACAGATCTGACCAGTTTTGTGGTTGCCTCCATGCCAGAAAACAGATATTTCGTTTGAGGGTCAGTGTTCACACCTCATTTTTGCTCTTTCAAGCTTTGGAAACAAGATTTTTCCTTAAGGGTATCAAATACTGCAACTGTATTTGTCCATTTCAGTAGAAATTCAGGTCATTTTTACCACACTAAATGCTGGATGTATGTTAAATGCTGGAAACCTCTTGGAAATTTAGGTTGGTACCTTGTAACCTCTTAAGTCCTGTAGGTAGGCATAATATCTTACTTGCTCTATTTTAAAGCTGAAAACGTTCAGAAGAAAACTTTTATTAAAAAAAAGTCATTAGTAAGAATTCTTAAAATATTTAAATCAGTTTTACAGATCTGGAAAAATCCTGCAACTCCTTGACCGCTCACCATGATAATATCTACTTGTTTCGATTTCTATACTAACAATCATGTTCCATTTAATTTGACACAGACTGTTACAAGAATTTGGAGACTTTTATGACCAGCACTGTGCAGCGTTTCCCTCCCGCCATTTACCTGACAAAAACTTGTTGTGTTTAATAAAACAAAGCCAGTTCTGCTTGAGACATTCCTTTCCTGCACATACAACCAGAGAGGGAAGGCTACACGTGGCCTCAAAAGGACAAGAATTTTGCAACAGCTGTTGAGGCTTCTTAGCAGCAGCAGATGGATCCCAGCCTCACTGAAGTCAATCCCTACTTTCTTTTCCTATACAAAGTGCAAGGAGGTTGGATGAGCACAGCGTGGTAGCTACGAAACAAGAGGAAAAAATGAGATTTGGCCCTGTCAAGTGAAAAATACCAGTGCCAGTACGTGTTCTTCTGAAACAACCCTTCTTTATTCTTCCCAGAATATACCATAGAAATAAGTTGTACCCAGTTCTCCCTACGATGCTTCCTTAACAAACTCTAAATGTTAAACTTAAATGAGAGGCATTTCATGCAATCTGAAAAATATTCAGTTCAATTAAAAATAATTGATGCATGGTGAAATAATTCTTCCCAAAGCTGCTGTAAAATCTTCAAAAAATAAAGCTACTTAATAATTTTCATCTCCTACAGGCTAGAGAGAAGCATTATTGCATATTAAAAATTGGAGTGTGGTTTTCCCAGAGGTAAAAGAAAGTTATTAAAACAACCTATTTATTGTTGATATAACTATCCATTTGTGCTACACAAAAAGTAACAATTTCAGTACATTAAAAGAAAAGCTAATTAAGGCATAATTAGTATTTTCTATGTTTTGATAATTAAGGGTTAGTTGGCTATTTCTTTTCAAATTTCTATTTGATGTACCCCAGCAAAGCCTTTAATGAGCAGCTAACACTATTGAATCCCTGATGGCTGAGGAGTTTAGTGACCACTACTACATTACTTTCATTTATCACTGCCTCTTTACCTATAAATTAAAGTAGCCCTGTAGCTATGTTGATCTACTTTATATCAATTTCTTCATCCATATCAGCTGAATATGTATGGCATTAACCTCATTTACTAGTTTGGAAAAGCTGAATTAAAATGAGATCTAATTTCTAGTGCACAGAACAATTTCAAAACTGCCTGCTAATTTCCAGCACCTGTCAGTGTTGTGATCTTCACCTCATTCTAATGAAATAAAACAGTATATATATTTTACAGCTCAGAAAAGGATAATCATTCATAAGTGTTAAGATGTCATTAATCATGAAGATGCTAGGACCCGGGATCTTTTATGAGACACGCACAGATCAACACCTTGACTTGCAAAGACCCCCACTCAAGTCAGTGGGACTGCTTAAAAGGTGCAAGGTAAAAAGTAGTCACATTCTGCACTTGTATGTATTTTTCCCCCCCCTTTTTTTTTCCTTTTGCTCGGTCATGCTTCTGCATCTGCAGGCAATGTAAGCAAAGAAATAGTAATACCGATGCTGAAGAAATACAAATATAACACAAAAATAACCCTGAATGTGATGAAGAGTCATTGAGATGTGGTGCTGGGGGCTATGGTGTGGAGGAGAACTTCATAGAGGGGGGCTGATGGTTGGACTCCATGATCTCAAGGGTCTTTTCCAACCTGAATGGTTCAATGATTCTATAAGGTAAGTAATAGAATAAATATTAGAAGAAAACCCTGTGTTCATTGGTTGGATGACACCGGGTTACATGAGGTTTTAGCTTTCAGCCACGGCAAACAACATACAGCAAGGAAACTATATTCTTTCCTCCCCTCTAAACACACTGTGGCCTAAACTCTAAACCCTTAAAACATTTTTTTATCATAATGCTGATCTACCTCAATATCATCTCTAATTTAAAAGCTTTAAAGACACAACTCCAAATGTTAATACAGTAACTTCTTTCCATTGACCACATCAGCAAATAAAATACGTACAGGACACAAGAAGAAATCCCATTTGCATCACCTCACCCCAGTTTCTAATCATGTTTCAACTTGTATTTGTAAAGGCTCCTTACGATACAGCAGTCTACGTTCCTGCCTTCTCCACGCTCGAGAATGCCGAGCAGAGCAGAGTCCCCAGACTCCCGAGCTGAAGGTGACAACTGCACACCTTCGGTTGTACGTGGGGCTGATTCCCAGAAACAGAAAAGTCAGAATTCTCACTCTGCTCCCTTGGGTCCCCATCACTTCTAGTGGGGTTTGCTGGAACTCCCTGTTGCCAGTAAGCATTATTCCTGAAGGGATCCCTCAAACTACTACCACCTGGGCCAGATTAAAGTTACCTCCAGAGCTCTCTAAACACACCCAGGGCTACTGGCTGATTACAGAGAGCAGAACAGGGAACCATTAATTGCTTCGCAGCAGAGCAAGAGTTTACCTAAATGTATTTTAACCAATAAATTCTTTTTAATATACAAAAAAAACCCAGCAATGTCGCAAGTGTAACTATTCTGGCCAGGATTATGGGTGGGATTGCTTAAAAATGGCTCTGTTTATAGAAGCTGAAACCAGAACTGCAGACACGACCTGTAATCAGGCCCTGTGATGGGGCACAGCTCACTGGCAAACGCTTGCTGCTACTGGTGCTGTATTCACCACGCTACCCTTACCTAGCATGTGAACAGGTCCCAATTGTGACCTCAGAAACCCAGTTGTGTTTCAGGAAAGGCAACAGTAAACCAAAGGGACAACTCTAGTTAAACAGCGCCACATGCTGTAGGAAATAAACACGGCAAGTGCAAAATTAGGAGAAAATCCTTCATCTCGGTTAAAACGTCGCCAAAACAACTGAGTGTAAATAAGTGACACAATACCCTATGTACCCTAACTCTAAACCCTACTTAACGCTTACTAATTACATGCATATTTCAAATTTAAGCTATTTCTCACATCTACAATCACTGTAATTGTCCACTAAATACTTCTATTTCCAATGACAAAATATTTAACCAAATGCCTTCCCCAGAAATCCTGAAGATGCAAAGGAACTAGCAATAAAAAGAAGTCTGTACTGCTGTATGCATACATTTTTCACGAGCATGCTATTAGGATAGCTCTTAATTGAAACTCATGAGAAAAGTCTTCAATCAAAACCATCTTTTTATTAAAATCATTATAAGCTATAGAGATATGAAAAATGGAGCTGAACACTGTTAAGTGTCAGGACCTCGGCTTATGAAGATGCCTTTAGTGTTAAAACATGAAACAAGTGAAAGACACAATTCTAAGTTAAGCTAAGAAATTTTAGTCATTAACTTAGCTAAGCTGAATTTCCTGTTACATTAATTGGCAAAGCTTATCCAACAAGTTGCAGTTTGACTGACTCTTGGCAGTCTCCCACTGCCAATTAGAGGCAGGGGGAAAGCCAAGCACACCCACCCATGCCATCAGCCGCCCATCCAGCCTCTATGGGGGCCTTCTGGAACAGACCCAGCTGAAGAGACCCCAGGGAAGGCTACGAACCCCTCCTGTCACTTTGGTTCTCCTCCAAGGACAAATCCCAGATGTGTCTGGAAGCAGGAAAAGGTCCTGGCTAACAAGTCTTGCCTTTTTTTGTCCCTGCTTAGCTTAAATTAGCATCCCAAGGCAAAAACATCGAAGCCTTTTTCTGTGTTAACAAGTAGACCCTGCAGCAACACAAGCAGCATTTGATCTTGAGGAGCAGATCTCCAGGCCTGGTCTACCTGCCACGGCAAGGAAACATCTCACATCGTAACTCATGAAGTATCTGCATACTAAGTGACAACTCTTCTCTAACCCACCATAAAAAAAGGCAAGAATACATTCTTACCACCCCCAGTGTGTTTTTTGCACTTGCCACGGGAAGTCAGGCAACTTGGCAGAGATGTCACCAGATGATGACAGTCTCTCCAAACCGCAGGCCATCGGGTCAAAGTCCCCCCTGTGGCTGGATAACTAAGACAGGATTGTCCTTAGCCTGGACACATGAGGAATGAACACAAGTTTTGAGCTGGAAGAGGAGTCAGTCTCCTCTGCCAACCCTATGTGTTCAAAGACAGCAGAATTCCTGCCACTTTTAGAGTACTCATTTTGCCTTTTTAAAAAGCTTTTAATGAGTTACTTAAAACATGCCAGACTAAAATACTGAAATAAAAGAAAAATTCCTTACCGGTGGTTGATCGACATAACACACACTAGAAATAGGAGGGCTCACTGCCCCCTGAGCGTGCTTTTCACTGGCTAAGCCATGGCAAACAACCATGACCATTTATAATAGTCTTAGGAGGAAGCATGAGATTAGACCAGCAGGACTTCTGGTTTATTCTGCACTTTACAGAAGAATTAATTAAGTATACCTGGACACAAATCAAAAGCCCCCATAGTATCCTGGGTAGTACGCACTACTAGTCCATTACTCCTATAGTTAAAAAGCTTTCCTTAAATCCCCTTTGCTACAAATTATGTCAATTACAGCCTGTCTTTCCCTTGAAGGGCACTGAAAACCTCTCATCACCAGCTTTTCTAAAAGAACTCTTGGCATCCTTGCTTTTTCTCCCACTTCAATATTCTATTTTCTAAAGTGAACCAAAGCAGTGTCATATTTGTGCTGCCACGCTTCTCATTGTCAACAGTTTTCTCAGAAGTGTGATGCCCAAAACTGGACACGTTATTCCAGCCAAGGCCCAGTCGGAACCGAATATTCAGAATGGGGTAAGAAATTCCAATTTCAAACCTGACACAATATTCCCACTACTACATCCACACAGATCTATTTTTCTTGTGTGCAAAACCCACACATAATGTTGAGTTCCACCTGCTCAGAACACGCTCATCTCTGTGGGATTTTCTGCCAGGGCAGAGGTTTCCCATCAGTAGACATAAGCAGAAATTTTCTCTCCCACACATGGTGTTTCACCAGCATTTTAAACTTCTAAGTTATTTCTCCAGTGTCTGAAGATCCTTCTGAATACAAATCCTGTCCTTTGCGATCACATTTCCTCCCAGTCTAGCGTCACTTGAAAATATAAATAAATCACTGGATAGTCGGGATAGAATATTGTAAAGGAAAAGTCTCACTCAAAAAGCCATGTTTCCTCTAATAAATAACATATGTTTGACATCAGGAATCAGATTTCAATGTAATATTATACTACTTAGAGTAGTGGCTAACAGCGACACACTACAGTGATGTTAAAGATACCACAGATAGAAGCTGAGACTACAATTTCAGTAATGCACACAGTAGTGCTCTTCCAGCCAATTTATATTCTACTACCCTGCCAGCACCCAAATCAGCAATATACAACAAAAAGATGACTCTATGAAGGTTAAGGCATATCAGCATTTAAACAAAATATGTATTGATGGACAAATAGGTATTGATAGTGCTGTACAGTACCAGATAATCCAGTCTAGGATTCAACACAAATCTAATATATATGTTCATTCAAAGGTTTATGTGATGCAAAAGACAGTATCTTGATGTATTATTTTTGTACCGGAAATGTAACGGTACTAAAAGTATATTGAAGTGTCACGGAAGAGATCTCCAAGGTTTTGCTAGTCTTCCTTAGACAGCAAGCCCCAGTGGACTGTTTAATAAGAATGCATTAATTCACCTAGCCAATTTTCGTTTTCTATAATGAGTTTGCTTTTATCATCTGCAGATACTTAAGAATCTGAGTGAATTAATGAACAAAATTTGTATATTTATATAGACTTGTTCTACAATTCCATTAGACTATTCATCCTTCTCTAACCACTGTTTTTCTGTACATAAGCATATAATCAAATAGAGAAATACTCTCAAAAAATTATTTCAACATGGCTGAAGCATGCAGAATTTCCATTATCCAGCCTGTAAATAAAACCATTCCAGCAATCCCGAATATTTATATAAATGCGTATTAACATAGTCATTTGATATATGTCTGATTTTCTGCTTCCAAGTGTGAGCCTTTTTATTGCATATTTGTAGATAGCTGCCAGCAAGACACAGTAGCAGAGGATTTACAACTGTGAGGGTAGAATGCCATCTGCTGCTACAGCAGGATAAAACAGAAGAATCATACAAGCACCACTTTCTGCCTTTCTCTCAACTGCAAAATGTATACAAATACCTCTTTTTGTTTTATTAGAAGTTAAAAAGCCCCACCAAAACTGGGCGCTCTGATGCCTTTACACACAACCTTTGTTATACGATCTGGTAAAAGTAGTGTGATAACGGACCACGGGATCCTACCAATGCAAATGAGATGCTGTTGCATCAGGCCTACTAGAAGAAAACTAAAAACAGAGCTTAATGTGACTGCAAACTTAGTAGACCATGCAATCAAACCATTAAAAAAAGCATACTTTGAAAATCCGTTTGCAACAAACTTCGGAGTTTCTAGACAGGGGCTGGAATTTAGAGGCACCCCCCACCTTGAACTTTCATGCCCCATAAAAGCCTTGCAAAATTCTCACTTTCCCAGTCTGGTTACACACAAGAAACGGGCCATAAGCAAAGGCAGCATATGGAAAGTGACATATTACCATGTTTGCTTATCCAGGTGAGAGGAAAAACCAAAACACTAAATCATAACACCACAAGCCCATTTTCTTAAATTCATCCTACCCTTTTGCCCCACGTCCCTTTGGTAAAAGTTAATTCCTTCTGTTCAAAGTGCTCTTCGATAAATCACATGAAAACATTAGCCAGCTTATTCTCAACAATTAACTGTTTAACCTTACACACACTGTCGCGGAGGCAGCCCTACTGTTACTCAAAACACATTGCTGATCAGATGTATTGAATTCTGGTGCAGCTGGTAAATATTCAAGTTTCACATTTTTCTTCTACCAACAGTGGAGCTCCAGCTGATTAAGTATAAATAACACACTTTGGGTTTTTGCACAGTGCTTCACCCACACAAAAACGCTTCTACCAGCTTTCTGTAAGGATGAACGTAGAAAGGTTGGGATTACAATCTCCCATAACAACCTACGATACGCTGATGGGGCTTCTCCACACAGTTACACCTCAGTCAGAATGTAAGGTGAAATCAAACCCCTCAGAAATCAGACAGCAAAAAATAATTGGGGAATTACAACTCCTGTACAGCCACACTGCCTTCACATCACCATCAGCAGGAGTTCTGCTAATGAAAACACCAGGAGCACGAGCACGTTGCACCGCGTCCCTTCTGTTACTCAGCGTTACAGCAGCACACCACTTTTAAAAATAACAAATCAGTTTTGACAACTGAAAGGAATGCACTGCTTTCAGGAAAAAGCAATTCGGTATAGTGTAAAACTTTATTTTTAATATTAAGTGAGGGACCATTTGATAAAGTTGAAGTACAGTTCAAACCTGAAGGGATAAAAGAATTCTTGAGATGGGGCCCATCCACCAGACAGAAAGGACAGAGCTACACAAGTAAAACCAAATCCCAGTCACTGTCACAATTCTTGCTAAAGATTTGCTTGGGGCTCCAACAGAATTCTTTCAGTCTTTCTCAAGATCAATTGATCTCATCTTACTGACATTCTCTTTATAACATCTATATTATGACTGTCCCCTACAGTTAAGGTGAATTAACTGCTGCTTCTTCAAAAATGCATCTTACTTTTCCCTCCTCCCTATTTAAAATGCAGAAAAGGCAAATAATGTGAGAAATACAATGGAAACCACATAAATGAGTAACTGTCAAAAGAACAGAACTATTAAAAGAATAAATCTTGTGTACCCAGCTGTGAAATATAACATAATATAGAAGAAGCCAGCTAAACGTTTGAAAAAAAAGATTGAAATGCAGAGTAACCTAAAATGGTTTAATGAACATAGCTGTTAAAATATTAACTCATGACACGCCAGAACTCCAAAGCACATATGGTAGGAAGCCTGCTCAGATGAATGACATATCCTTAAGTTATCCCTCTACCCATCTCTCTCTACATCTGCCAACCAGCCACCAAGCCAAGTTCAAGAGTTTTTAATTTTAACATATATTGACAAGTCAATTTCTGCCCAGGCTTTTTTATTTCAAACCTTGTGGTTCACAGCAAATACTTACCTTTGAGGTGTGCTGAAGCTGGTCTCCCACGTATGTTTTACGGAACTGATCCAAGAACCATAGAATTGCCAGTTCTACTTTTTCATTACTAGACTGTGGTAACTGGGCGTCCATCAAAGATATCAGCTGAAAAACTCTTAATGACAGAAAAAAAACATATTCAGAAAGAGTTCTCAGATTAAATTACATTGTCACAACTAATTTCTTTAGGAACCCATCAGCCATTTTTGTTTACCTAAGTTTCTTCTAGGACTTTGTTTTGTTTAGATGCTAATTATGCTAATTGACCACTAAAAAAACATAAACATAATGCTTTTTTAATTACTTTGTAACTTGAAATTCTCAAATAGGTATGTTACACTGTACTGAGTGCATAAAATGGTTTTGGTGGGGTTTTTGTTTTGGGTTTTTTGTGTTTTTTTTTCCCCCTCCTTTCTAAGAGCACCAATTCCATGATGAAAGAAACAAAGAAATCTGAGAAGCACGGGGCGCAAACGGCAAGTGCAAGAGCTGTTCAAGTTCCCAAGAAACTGAATTTATTGTCCTTAGAAAGAAATTTGATATGCAGTATATAATGCACAGTCTGCCTTGCTCCTTCCCACTCCCCCCTCTCCAAAAACATCTGAACAAACTTGTATTTCCTGACCTAAACCTTTCCTTGGAATACATCTCCATATTACCAGGATTGATTTCATAGAATTTCAGCCTGCATCATCTCAAAAAAAAAAGATTTTCTTTTTTTTTTAAAAGGAATTTTCCTTTAATTTCCCATGTTCTATGCTATCTCTTTCTTGAAATCCTAATTCCCTAGCAACACAAAAAATTATTCTCACCTTTTGCCAATTCTGAAATATATAGTCACTGGATTAGAAGTCAGGAGCTACTTCATCTGTAAACCTGTATATTAAAACCTCTCACTTTTAATAAAAACATAGCAGAAGACTGCTAACACCACAGAGCCCCAGGGGAGATCAGGAAGGCAAGAAACAAGAGAAAACGCAAAGCTTTTTATCCAATTTTAAGGTGTCTGCTGTTTTTCCTTGTTAGCTACTGGATGTAAATAACAGCATTAAACATGCGCAACTTTTTAAACAATCCTTGTTTTCACTATCAAGTATAAAGAAGTGTTTGCCACACACTTTGTTTCCCCTATGGAATGTATGTCATTGGTAATAACCCCTAGCTCAACCCGTGTGTAAAACTTGCAATAAGAAGACTCTAGTACACACATGACTAAATCAAGAGCTTTTTTTTTTATTATTATTCCAAGCTCTAGTCTAAAAATGAGTCTAACTTTCCAATGGCTGACCAGCAGTTTCTCTGCACTCCCGCACCCATAATAATTAAAGGAAGTCGAGCAGAAAATAATAGCCATAACTCACAAATAATAAAATTAACACTTGATACAAGTATAACACTCAATCTATCTAAACACTGCTTACAGGAAGAGATATATTTGCTTTTAATCCTTTTCCCTTCCTCTGAAACACAGTTTTGAAACGACAGCCTTAATGACTCCTTCAGTGCTCAGGATGATAGAACAGGAAAGATCAAAACCAGGGAAATGGTCTTAATGCATAGAAATCAAGTACAGTCTTTAAGCACTCACTATTGAAGAACTGGATAAAACCTGAGACATTTAAATTCAAAATACCTGATGATACTAAACATCATTAGAAGAAACCCATCAAAACAACAAAATAAAGAGTTCAAAACAAGCTCTACTTACCGACAGGATAATTCTCCATCCATGGCATCGTGTTCATCAGTGCTAGTGTATGTTAATCGTCCTCCCACAAAAGTACCCACAAAATAGACAAGCCACGCCAGACGTCCTAACATTAAAAAGACAGAAGAACAGTTAATGACTATACCCCATAATATAGAATGCATTTCCATAAGGTATCAGCAGTTCTATAAGGTATCAGATAGTGAAATGCTGTCAAGAGAATGGTTAGGTCTTTCCCTTTACCAGATTTAAAACCTACCCAGACAAATCAACTAACAAGAACAGCCTATTAACCTGGACATGCTCATAAATAAAACACAAAAAGAATTAACGTAAAATACAAATTAAGCAAACTCAGCCTGGTAAGATTAGATGTGCAATTAATCTAGTATCCTCACTTGCCTGCCATGAGTTACTTCAAGGCACAGAACAATATCGTCTACAGTGGGGATGCTACATCTACTTATCATAGTAATTGAGACTCAGTTCAATCTACTTGTTTCTTAGTTCTATTTCCACTAAAGAATTCTTTGCAATATTGAACTACTGAAGTGATTTGCATGTGGGAAAACACATGTCTTAAATAGCCTTCAAGAAAAGTTTGTGAAGTACCACATGGTTTTGAAAGTCTCTGTGGGCTGTTTTCTAACAGGGTTTGAAAGACAGCACCCATCCATTTCCAGCCCTGCTGTCACACCTTCCAACCTTACAGATTAATTACTTGCCAGTTTCCACTAAAGCACTTTAGGATCCACCGGCAAAGTCCTTATCAAGCAAAGTAGAGTGTAAGGATGTTCATTTCTGTACAGCTAAGGATCCATAAATAACTCCTTGAGTTTGTGTATGTATTGTATTTTGTACAGACTTTCAAATACTGAAATCCCACTTTATTACTCTTTATATAACTCCTAAGTTTACAAACACTGAGCTCAGAGGAATTCTTTTTTCTGTCTCTGTTAGAAATCATTGCCCTGTTGTAAAACCTGGATTATTTTAATCACTCGGGCACATCAAAGTGGAATATCTTTAAATTTAACCCAGTGACACCTACTCAAGCTACTTGGATGACTACTTCAGGATTTAAAGCTGTGAATCCAGTGACCAGTGGTAACATCTCTCAGGAAAGATGTAGTATTTTTCCCTAAAGAAAGATTAAAACCAAGACCTGAAGAGCGAGTAACACATAGACCTGTTGAAACTTCAGGATGCTGCTAAAGCTTTCTTCCTCAACTGAAATGCATCGAGACTATAGGAAGCTACTTTTAGACTCCATTTTCATTTGGCAAAATATACTTTGTAAATTAAAATGAATTCTTGAAAGTAAGAACACAGCGAAGACAACTTGAAAGGGTTTCCATGTAAGTTAAATCAAGGTACAAACAAAGCTTCTCAATAAGTGACATATTTACATCTTGCCCTCATGGCGAGGATTTTACCAAGTGAGGTCAGCAGAACTTACAAGAGTGAAGACAATACCCTGATGAATAAAGTGTCTTCCAAACACATTTTGAAGTTGAACACAAAGGATAAGCTACAGATAAACAAATGTTATTACCAGAGGTCATGTTATGACTGTAAAACAGTATATTTTGGGTATCTCTACATAGGCATAAGGACACACAGAGGACCTACCAGAAGTCTTGAAGTTTTATTTCATGTTTCTTTCAAACCTCTGATATAGTCTTCATTGACATAACATTAAACTTCATTAACTAACATTAATTTCCCTCATGCTTTGCATTGTTGTATTTTGACAAAACCAGAACTGAGCTCTACTTCTTAAGCTCCTTCAACCAGGAAAGTTCAACGGTTCTGAGGTCTTCCAGTGGCCTGATGGCCTGAATCTAGGGACTATAGCTCATCAGGAGTCCTGTTTCAGTCAGAGGTACATAGTCCAGTGTGTTCTATACATAAACAAGATGCTGAGATTAAGTATGTATACACAAACATATTTTCCTGTTTTGAGACCTGAGCTTCTTCACAAACAGGACTCTTCCAAGGGAAATCCCATCGGACACACTACATATCACAGAAGCAACTGCTGTTAAATTAGGACACAAAGAGGTTACACCATCATTAGCAAAACACCAAGGAGCTGAAGTGCTTACGAGAACAAACACTGCTAAATGAATTCAGCACTAACAGCTACTATAGAACAGCCATTTGAAGGTGGTACCAAAAAGCAGCTGTGAAGTGGTGCGAGCTGGTTCAAAGCGCAGAGCCAGCACTTTGGCCAAGAATCTTTTTAAAAACAGAAACACATCTTCCTTTTTACAAACTGCAGTAGCTCATTTTTAAGTACACAGTTATTTTTCTGATGATAGCAATTAATAGGTATGACTCTTTTCCCTCTTTTATACCTTCACTACTTAAAATGTTCAGTGCATTTGCTTTTGCAATTACTGAGGCAGACAGCATCTTTTCTTTTAGAAAATAATTATTGCTGTAATAATCTGTAATTATGGTTTATAACTGCAATAATCCCAAAGAAATCAGTCATTACCATAGATCACAAGTAATCATTAACTACCGTTAATGACCCATTTCTTGGGGATTATTGTTTTAGTAAACCGTGACCGCATCACTATTGATACAGAGAGCAAGACAAGCATAATAAAATGAGATCTTAATACTACATTAACTTATTTTGTAACATTAAAAGCCATTAAACATCTAAATTTAACTATGTATATCTAGGGGATACAACAGTTATTGTTCAATATGAGCACATATGTTTAGTTTGCAGAAAAGAAACACAGTATTTAAACCGTATCAACTGTTCTCTAATGCCCAACGGCAACCACCAGGGCACTGACACGAAAGACTCCAGTTGACTGTTTTCCTTTGGCCTCCCACAACAGGGGAATGCAGAATAAATTTGGACCCCAGCTGGTCAACATTCTCCCAAATAAAAGTTGATAAGTGCATGGAAGATAGTGAAATTAAGAAAATAAGTGGGAGATCTTATATAAATGAATGAAAAAATGGCTCCTATATAGAAGAAAATCAGTATATTCAAACTCTAATCAGCAAAAGAGTTTGAACAGCAAAATATATCAAGAACGTTTAATAGCATGCAAAGAAACAGCTGTATTATGCAGTAACCTGTCTCACCTTTTCAAAACAACACCACTTATCCATGTAAAGATGCAACAGCCATAAGACAACTATATCAGGAAAGAGTCAGTAGTTATAAAGACAATGTGAGACACAAAGAGGACTCAAAATAGGCATATGAAAAAAGAACCCAAAAATGTAAAAGGTACTTATTGTTTTTACAGCTTAGACTACAATAAATAATTTGAGTTTCTTGAAAATCAGGTAACTCATCTTAACAGAGCTGTACCAAAAAAAAATGAAGGTTTTTAATGTTACATTAACTTTTTCAATAAAAGATACATAAATGTGAAAAGAAAGTAAGTTAACATCTTCATTTTCAAAAAATGCTCATCAAGTTGCAGCTGGTTCCCTTGAGCACACATAAGGCATTAAAATGTTGATTTTTAGAAATGAAAAGTTTTTACAGCTCTCCTGCCTGTATTCTGAAGATGTAACAAGATGTTAAAACACTCACATCAACTGCCAACGTATCCTATTTAATACAAAGACAGCCAGGCAAAATATGCTGCAAGGTGACTTGGATCTTTAATTCCTGGCTTGAGTAAAGGTCTAGGTGGATCTGCAATAAGATATCGCTGCTCTTTTTCATATGCAAGTATATGATTACTGGGAAACAAAACAGTCTAAGAATTAAATTTAATACTTACCTTCCTGAACTGTGATTTCTAGTGGATTCCTACTAGAAGAGTGCAACAGTTTTTGGTAGTTTTGTGCATTTTGGTCAAACAACTGCACAAGGAGTGCACAGGTCTTTTCGTATTCACACCTGCTAACTGTGCACAGTTGCTCCAGCTGCTGGAAAACTGTAGCTGTATCATCCAGGGGATCTTCTAAGCCGTCTCTGGAATAGAAAGAAAAAGCAACCACTTAGCAACTATTGCTCAAATGCTGATGCTGTTTTCCCACCCTGAACCACTGAATTGCTGAACTATAAAAGCCATAGCAGCTGGTGAACACAACACACTGATGTAAGACCTCCTTTTATTTACACAGACACCCATACACACCCATGCAAACACTGAACAGTATTTGTGCCTTCCTCGCAAGACATTTTAAAAAGCGAAGAAGAAAGATGAGGTTGGCAGTATGAACATAGAGAGATCCTGAAGGACTAAGGTCCACTGTGCTTCAATGGAATACTAACAAGCAGAATCTTTCTCAGATGATGATGGGAGGAAAGAATGGAATACTTTGTAGAAATGTATTTTCCATATTAATCAAATTAAGCACAAGACCACGATACTAAAGCCAACAAGCAGGCTCCAGTAAAATCCCATGAAACTGCATTAAAAATCTTTATTTTACTCCGCTGCAAACAAGCTGTGACCCTATGGAATGCTGTTAACACACAGACCAAGAGCTCTTACCATTAAGTATAACTATACTCATTACACAAATCACAACAGCAAAGGTTTATTCAACACGAGGTTACCCTGTTTGTTGCATAGGCAACAATCTATAGATAAAGATTAGCTCAAGAAAGCTAGCAAAGCTAACAGTGCTAACATCTGAACTTCAAAGGATATAGATGATGTTCGAGATGGGCTGAAACAGCCCTCTTCTCTATTTACAAACATCTGAAATAAAACTTCTACTTTGTAGAAACCCATTCTCTTGTAGACCCATTTTAGAAGAATCATTGGTTTCTCACTCACCCTTACTCACAAAGGAGAATAGCTATTCAAACCACTCAAAAGGGGAAAAATTACTTTCCTTCTATTGTTCCAAGCTACCTTCTCCATCTTGAAGGACCAGCTCAATGGCCCCTGAATGGAGGGTGGTGTTATCAACTACACTGTTTTGTAAGAAAAGTGGTCATTTCACAAAACATGGATTTGTTTGCAAAGATACCAATTAATCCACATTAATCGTGCCACAACTGAGGGCCTTCATCACATAAGAGAAGATGACAATAAACCAGAACTTAGAGCTCACTTGAAGCTAGGAACGAATACACACCAACAGCATTACCAAGACTGTCTCAGGAATGATAGATACTGGTTGAAGAGATCGGTTCTTTCCTCATCTTCTCCCTGTTGGCTTTTTTTTACAAATTAGAGGGCCTACAGTGTAACAAGGACATTCAGAAGAATTTCTCATCAGTACCAAACAAGTAAGTGGCATTTTCAGCACTGATGGTGACACCAATGAAGACAACAGCATGTTTCAATAGAGCTGGTCATGCCAGGTGGTTTGACTCAGAAGCTCAGCCCTACTGGGTACTTCAGGCCTGGAAGCCAATATGGAATGTACCACTCAGCAGAGAAGAAACCCAAAACAGGAAAGGTTCAACCTCAGATTCCATTACAGAGAAGCTGAACAGAGAAGAAAACTTAAAAATGTCAGAAGAAGAGTAGGCCGGTTGAGAGGAGGCCCAGGAGAAGTGACTGCACCTGCAATCAGCTGCTCGTCCTTCCCTGTCCCAGCACTGGAAGCTCCCCTGGGTACTCTTAACTCTTATTCCCGAGTCACAGAAGCTCACTACTTTGAGCCATGAGGAAGTCAGCCTTTAACATGCCTATGGTGATAACATAAAAGTAAATATCACCCCTTATGGCTTACTCACTGAACAGTGTGGTGACAGATTGCTTCATTTGCAGACAGGAGGTTTTGGCTAACCTGAGACAAAAGGCCAACAATGGTCAAGTTGAATGTGCTTCCTCACACAAACTGAAGTGACACCATCTCAGTAATGTAAAAGTGAAAAGGAAAAGCAGACGTGGTTTGCTCTGCAATCCTGCAAGTCTGACAGGAGATGCTACCAGCAGGAATTCATAAAAGCCCTTGCAGAAAATTAAATCCTTTCAGTAATTTAAACATGTTTTTCTTATATGCTGTATTACAGTGTAGACTATAAGGCCATTTACTTGACCTATTAAAAGATTTGTACAAAGAGATTTTAAAATAGCCAATTTCAATCTTGTCGCTCTCCAGCTTGTTCTATTCAGTCTCACCCTTCCTGGTATGTGGGGTTCATTCTGCTTTTCCCCTTTTACTCTGCCCTCCATGGCCCTATGAAGTGACTCATCGAGAAAACCTGTCACAGCTGAACAATGTAGTTAATTTAGATAGTCTTAAAAAAAAAAGGGTGAGAGTGGAAATAGGCTTTTTTCAAAACACAAAGGCCCATGAAAGGAAAAGCAATTAGAATTTATATTTTATTTTTCCCTAGATTTAATAAGGAAAAGAAGTAAAATTATATCAGCAGATTAAGATAATCTAAAGAAATCACCATGGTAATCAGAACCAGTGTGCTTAGATTTTAAACATAACCAAAATATAATACGCCAACAAATCAGAAAATTAAACATTCCATATTACAGTTTTAAAGTTGCAATTACAAGTTTACCTTATAACTACAGGAACACATTCCAGTCTAGAAGTAATATAAGCTTTTGTTATCTCAGGTGCATATGTATCTAAGAGGTGGGGTTCTGCCGTTTTCACAAAAGGCACAGACGCTACCATTCTTTGCCAGAGAGTTAGCAAATAATGAACACTATTTGGAGCGAACTCCCAGTGCTATAAGAAAACAAAACATACTTCTGTTAAAGCATCCCAATGTGAAATTTTAGCTGCAAAACACGATGCTTTTATCTTAAGTGGTCTTATTTATTCACATAACTACGGAAGGACACAGTCAGAACCGAGACATAGATCACAGAGCATATCCAGAATTACTCGGAGGCACTTGTGCCTCCTTCAAGTGAAATCCATGAAACCCACGACTCAAAACTCAAGAATTAGGCCTAGGTTCTTACATAGCGCATGCTGAGACTTAAGTGCAGGAGAAGGGCCGTTCAAAAAACCTAAACCTTGAGCGGGACACTGTCAAGAGCCACCCAAGAGGAAACAGAAAGAACAGAAATTCAACTAAACTTTCTTTTCTTTTCAAAGGTTATGGAACTGCCATTGGCATCTCAGGAATGCCAAGGTCAAAATGCTCTCCTAAAGGTCACTTTCTTCAGCTGTTACTCTGAAGACCAGAGAAAGATTTTGGAAGAAATGCTAAAATAGCAATTGTAGTATTACTCAAGCAGCGTGCAGACCTTTACTTTGCTGTGTTTAGAAATAAATCTGTAAAATTTTTAACAGTGTGAGGAACCTGAGCCTGTGATATATGTCCTTTTCATACAGACATCGGTCCCTTAAAAATTAAGACATTCCAGGCAGCTTCTGAATCCAGCTCAGATGGGAACTTTGCTCTGAGCAGCTCAGCATAAAGGCAACTGCGTGTGCATATGTGCATCCATATAGGCACAGAAGTAGAACTCAAGAACATTAGTCAGTGTAGGCATTTTAAAGTTTATATGGGAGCACAGGTCTAAGTACTTTAGGGTTTACTTTGTTGGATTTTTTTTTGAGGGTGAAAACTAAGACTGGAGGATTAACCTCCATCTATCTCCTACTTCCATCATCTTTTTCTTCTCTAAACCTGCTCCCATTACAAAAACCTAGAGGAAGAGCGGGAACCAGTTTTGAGGAATTTAGAAGTGTGGGTTACATCACTGACAAAATACATTTTTACATAATAACAAGTGTCACCTCCTCAAAAAAACACCAACACAGAGAACTAGGATCAGTCCTGGTTCTTTGTCATTCAAGAACTGAAGAAAAAAGAATACTTCTGTATATATTCTTACCTGCAGGCTAGTAATAGTAAAATTTGCTATAAGTTGGATGACTTCAGGGTAATCTTTCACCACTACTAGCTCTCCTAGTTGATAGTTTGTCTTCAGCCGGGCCAAAACCCGACAAAATTCATGATAATTACCTGGATCAGATAAACCCTAAATTTGAAAAAGCAAATTTTGAAAAGTTAACAGCATAATCTAATAGAAATTTTATGAACATTATTGCTAGTTGGGTGACAATTTCAACTGCATAGGGTTTTTTGCTTTGTTTTGAACAGAAAAATCCAAGCAAAGAAATGTCAGGCTGAAAGTGGCTTTGACAGGTTCAGTAAATTAATGAAGACTGTAACTGGAAAAATAAATCTACAGCTGTTTTGACATTTCAAATCAATAAAAGAGAAAAGATACCTGTGGATTTTCAAGTATTTGTTTCACTCCTTTGATGAGATTACCAAGATATTTGGCACGTTCTGGGTTGCTGAATAAAGATCTCCTTGTAGAAGCAAACTGAACTAAACAAGAAAGTGCCTGAAGAATAAAAAAAAATACTGTATGATTAAAAAAAAAACATTACACTTTCAGAATAAGCATCTCAATGTTTGGTGCAATCCAAACCACTGCTGTCTGTAGGACATTCTGTTGCTGAAGATTATTCTTGCAACAACAGCTATGTGATCATTGAATACAAACACAGCTCTGTTAAAATTCAATTTTAGAACTTGATCAAAATAACTGGGGAGATGTTTTCTATGTGGCTCAGTAGTGTTGAATCGGAAGAAAGACTGGAATGCTTTCAGATTCAGAAATTAAAACTGGGGCTGAAGTTCAAACAAAAGACATCGTGACCGGGCACTGAGCAAGGGGACACCTAACATGCTAATGCACAGAGTAAAACAGGGTCTTTTGGATAAAGAATATGTAAAAAGACTATTTCCCATAATTACTTGAGTGTATATCACCATGCATCACTTACTAACTGAGACAGCATTGGTGGAAGGGAATGATACAAATCAAAAAACAGGTCCAAGGTCTCTGGCTCCAGGAAGACTATGGAAAAAGATAAATTGGTTTTATCACTCTTTACAGTCAGTAATAAAGTATCTTTATTTTGCTAGAATCATCATCTTTTCAAAAGAACAGCAGGGCAAGATACCACTGTATTTGACAATAAACTTAAGAATAGATGCATTAATTATTTCATTGTACAACATAAACACAGCATTATTCTCTTTTTTACTACATTTAACCTACCCTATAGCTCAAAAAGAGTATTTCCCTTAAACTGCAGATGATACGATGCTTTGTCAGCTGCCTACAGAATACCGTTCTGTAAGAAATGTAGATAAACTTCAGCTTACTACAGTAGTTCATTAAGACAAGACAGGGCCCACATAGAAGGGATTAATCTGTACATAAAGAAAGGCAAGTTTTTAACAAAAGTTCCACAGACTATCCTGACATCTACAGACTGATAAACAGATAAAAATACCTGTAAACACTGAGTTACCTGTTCCCTGTGGGATCACATCAAATGAACTACAATATTACCCAGTTTTATGAAGGGGCAACAACAGGGTACAGAAAGTTCAACAATTAAGTAATCCCACAAATTAAGGAACACTTCAAAGTTTTCCTGTTTGTAAGCATTATTCTATATGAAGATTTGTGTAAAACAAAGCATCCCATAACAAAGACTAATTTCCTCAGGCGCTCTTTGTGCTTAACAACGAAAGGGAGATCCCTCCACAGTCAATTTAAACTATCTAAACTAAAATCTTGGGAAAACCTATCCCTTTCTCCTTCCTAGCGCCTCTTGGGAAATTACTGTCCCTTGCTCAAATTCAGCCTTTGGTCAGTATTCCCCTGCTCACCACATATTATTGTTCTTCATCCCTCACGCTGCAATTAGAGGCTACTGTCCATTAGCGGAGAAGGAACGAAGATATGCAGAAATTGATGAAGACAGTACCACTGAAATAAAGGGGAATATAGAACACTGCAGAGTGTCATGCTACACAGGTAAGACAGATCGAAACCTCCCATCTTGGCTATGGGAAACTACGTAGTTGCTTTAGCTAGACATAACAGACTTCCAATCAGGCTCATTTGTTTGCCAAGAAGCAGGATAAATTAGCCTACAAGGAGCTGCATGCTGCTAGTGCTAAACTGTGTCCATTACCCGAGGTAACTTCATTAAAGCAAGTGTGGACATATTTATACCAGACTGCCATCTGCACTGCATAAGCCCAGCAAGGCAAACCTCTAGAGTATAAGAGCCAAAACATAACCCTTCTGCTGCCTTCATTAAGAAACGTGCATACTAGAGTAAAGAAGCATGCTAAAAAAAAAAAAAAAAAAAAGGCACATTTTTTTCGCCAGGAAGAAGGCAGGAGAAAACAGACATGCTACAAATGCTGTACCACTTCATAAGTGGTTCATACGTGAGGGATGAGAATCATATAGTATTCAATGTCTAATTAGAATAATTTGATTTACTGTTAGTATCTTTGGTTTAGACTACATTAATTATTTCTGCCTGTAAAGATAAAAATAGCAAACGTACGACAGAAGTAACAGAAGAGTTTTACCAATACCTCACCAGTAAAATCCCCTACTCCACATTAAAAATTATTTCATATTTTTAAGAACTGTGATGAAAGAAGATACACAATCCACTGGGTACAGACTTCAGACTACTAACAGTTATGATCCATCCTTACTTGTTCTCCAGTTTGTTGGAATCTGTACAGTGCATAGGTCATCTGCAGATTCATCAGCTGAATTCCCGATGAAATCAAAGTTAAGACAGTTTAGTACAAGCTTCAAAAGATGCATTGCCAGATTTTGCTGCTGTTGGTCCTGAAGAGTTAAAGGCTTTGCCAAGAGCTAAGGAGAAAAGAAATCCCCTTAGGGCACCTGCACAGGACTTGCTTTATAAACAACTTTGAAAAGGAAAAATGAGGAAAAGGAGATTTTCAAAAACATGGTGAAATAAATCCTTTTGCATCAAACACTTATAGATAAAACTCTGCATGTCACTACCAATGCTGGCTGCTAAAACAGTGCTAACATTCACTGCAAAAACTAAACTGTAAGGGTTCATGTTCTCCTCTTTCAGTTGCTCCACACCAGGAACTGTCTGCAATATATGTCATATACATCATATGGTTAAAAATGATCTCAACAACTGAGTATTTTTCAGTTTGATGTCCAGGCTGCTAAACAGCAGGAGTTTCACAGTGTGCGTGCTCAAAGACTGTTCCTTTAGCGTGTCTAGAGAAACCTGGCATTAAACAACAAAATGAAGAGGCTGTAAACTGAATGTAGCTACTGACAACACCTGTACAAATACAGCTGTCAGTGTCTCTGCTGCTCCATAACCCCTGTAGTGTCAGAATAAAGAGGCACTTTGTAAACAAAACAAACTGTTGGGATCTGGATGTCTATACACAACATACTGTTGTTAAATAACATTTTATCTTAAAGAAACTACTACCTCGAGATTACACATACAATATAAAGGCACTGAAAACAAACCTTAAATTCATTAGTCACTGATGCGGTCTGTGAATGCTAAAAAGAAAACTGACATAATTTTGTCTACAGAAGCAATAAAATAAACGCAAATGCAACTACTTTGTCTAGTTCATCTGCATCTTATTCAGGTTCGGTTGCATTTCTCAAATTTATTAACAACGTTTTTAAATTCAGATAGAATTAAAATCAACTGAGTGTCATCAGGTGCCTCATTATCTTGATAGTAAATGTTGCACCACATAAGATTTTACATTAAATTATTTGAAATACATAATTTAATAATTATACATATTATTATTTGAGATCAACATTGAATTTCTGTAAGTCTTCTATGAACATAACCTGTTTTGCCACCAATCCTCTCTGTAACTTTTAAACTCATGGAATTACTTCAGTGATTCTACATTTGTTAGTTGAGTGTGTTTTTCAGTATATTACAGACACCGAAGTATTTCTAAAATCAGCTTCCTATACTAAAGTTGGCATTGTATAGATACCAACTATGATTTTCTTATATTTCTGCCTGGAAATCTGTGTGATGGTACTCAGACAAACCTTTCTACATACAAGAGACTGAAAAAGTACTTGTAGACCAGCTAAACTTGAAGAAAGCTAGGAAGTGACTGCTGCAGGACACTGGTTCTCACAAATACATTATTGTTCTGATGTGTAATGGGGTTTACTGGATCTAAGGAGACTCTTCCAAAAATATCGGATTTCAAATTATATATGATTTCTCCATTAACATGAAATTCTAATGCTGTTTTAAAATACCCTGTATACATTAGCAGGGCATTCCCTCTTCAGAGGTGAGGGTTTATACATTATTTTATTGCTCTATATATTGAAAAAAAAAATACACTGTCACCTGAGCACTGGTGGGTGATCATGTGTCTTTTACTGCCAACTTGAAGAAAAAACACTCACAAGACTAAAAGCATACTGTAAAGGAAATTTAAGAAAATAGTTTATCTCTTTTTTTTTTACCTCAACCCTGAGAATTTTAGCTTTAGCCAAAAAGTAATTGCTACCACTGTCTACTGACTCGCTGTGATGGCATCTGTGTTTGAATCCTTCGCTTAAACACCTGCATCCAAATTCTAACACCTAATTCATTGGGTTTTTAGAAAACCTGAATAAACCAGCACTCCTAAGTAATTCAAAGAACAGAAAATAGCCAGCATTTGACAAAATAAGCTGCTCTCAAAAACAGAGAGTTGCTTGAGCAACTAGAATGGTATCTCATGGTGCCCATTCCGCTGTTATGGGAGGCCTTGATCAGCACAAAGTGGGAAGTGCGTATTCCAGCTCTGATCTCAGGTCACCCTACCTGGCCCTGAGGCATGCCCTTCCTCACCACCTCCTGTCAAGTCTCCCAAGTGGCTGCAGGCTAAATTACCCCAAAACGTTATGGAGAGGAAAAGGGAACACCCTCAGCCAGAGCTGACTGCGCTGCCATACCACAAGACAGACAATTTGTCTTTCTGCTTGGTTGCTGCTAGTTTAATTACATAATTCTTTTAGCAAATACCGAGATGGTAGGCCCAGCAAAACCGAGAAACAATTAAATTAAGTAAAACATCAAAAAAGAATACCAGCTCAGAATTTAGACAGCTCATCCTTTATGGCAAGATATAGAGATGGCACAGAAAGACTGAGAGAAAGAGAACAAGACAGACATGAAGGGATGAAGACTAGAATGCTCATATTTGAATGTTTTGGGGGCATTTGCCCTTAATTGGGTGTCACATAATCCATTTAAGCACAGAATTCATCAACTCAGAAAATACTGAGGACTCAAACTGGGACAGTTACAATGTTAACAGTTTAAGTTCAATTATAAAGAGCCTCACCTCCTTCAAAAGGGAGCATGCAAGCATCAGTATGTCCTTCAGAAAGGTGTCCCGGAATGAGGTAGCTATTTTACGATGTTTTGCTGAAGGTCTTGAATAGTCAACCTAAAAAAAGTTAGGACAGAATAAACAACGTTCTCTTCTTTGCTAAAACTAGATGATAGGTATATATCTGGCAGGTATTGACAGGTCAACATAGCGTTCACTGACATTGTTTAGCGATGGGGTCTTTTTAATCAGAGTTACGTTGATGGTTGGACTAGATGATATTAAAGGTCCCTTCCAACCTAGACGATTCTATGATTCTAATTATTTGTCACTAGAAATTAAAATTATGGTCCATCACTAAATATGTCTTGACAGTTTCCTGAAGTGCCTCAATTTTTTCCTTAAGGTCATCCCTTTCTCTGGATGGAAAGGTGTGAAGCACTTCCTTACGTTAAGATGTAAGTGAAAGTAAATCATTAGCGGAAATACAACTGAAAAAGTTGATCATTCACTTTGCCTTACTAGTTCTAGTGAGCACCATGAGAGAAAATTTACCAGCAGCAGATACGGTGTGCCTGTACAGAATCATGGCACTAACAATTTCTTGTCTCTCTATGTACTGGAGGAGAGAGGACGGTGTGTTAATGCCTCCACATCCAAGCAATGCTCCTCCAACCAATTTCACAAAGGGCAGAGACATTCAACCCACTGCTTTATCAGCAACACACACATCCCTTGCAGAAGGAAAGAAAAACCAAACATGCTTACTAGGTTCATTTCCTGAGTCAGTTCTGAGAGAATCATTACTCCGATTACACAATGGTCCACAGTGCCCTACAGAAAAAAAAGATTATGATTAGTCAAACATCACACCTTGCATTTAATATTTTACAACATTTCTAGAATCAAGGGGAATTTTTAGGCTGAGAACTCCTAAGTTGTTTAGAAGGCTTTCAACTAGACCTTCAAACTCCCTAATTAGCTCTTTAAAAAGCCCCTCATAATAATTTTTAAGAACTGCATGATAATAAAAACCCATCTCAAAAGAGAGTCTAGGTAACTGCAATCTAGCAACTCACTATTACACAATTCACACAGGTCTGGTCAGTATTCCAGAACTGGGAAGACAACTTGCATGAAATTTGAACCGTTACAAAAATTAAACTGTGGATGGATGAGGGCACTCAAAGAAAAAAGAAAGTTTTGGAATGCCACCTATCAAAAGAATCTCATACTCTTCCCTCCACAGTAGCATACAGTGCACTGGTTTTGAACATAATTACACGTTCTGTTTCTGAGGACTTGTGTCTAAGAAGTAAAGGAGCAGGTGTCAAGTGTTCGCATCTGAGGATAAGATCTCATCATCAATATTTCAGTTCCTTGGAATATTTCGGAATTCAGATACAACACAGAATTTTGCATATAATTAATAAAATTTATCTGTCTTCACTACTACAAAGCATTTATAGGAAAATTAAATCTGCTTTTTTAAAACCAACTAAAATCAACTGTACTTAGGCCTTGTCACTGAGTCGGGGGAAGACCTGTTTACTTTCACAGCTGCAGTTTCCAGCCTCGGCTCCCCTGGTGCTCAAAAGGCAATGCCAATCCTTGTCACAATCACACTCATTATTTTCCCACCTCTGGGTGGAAGTTCAAGTAATGAAAAATCTGGCTGCTTACCAAGCAGCCTAAATTTCCACTGTCATCTCTTTTGTATTATCACATGAAAGCAAATCAAAAGTGATAATTTCAGAGAACTCTCAGGCAAAATCTAGATTGTTGCCCCACCTGCATTCAGTGAGATCAAACATCTTACACTGTAATTTGAACGTGACTCTCTTCTATGTTTCAAATTCCTAAAATAGCCTGTATGAACGTTCCTTAGATCACACAAACCTACAAAAATGGGAAATGCAACCTCCCCTTTTCTACAAGCGTGACAAGCTGTGTGGTGAATTATGAAGGAGCTGGGAACAGAACAGACCTCACTGCTCAGCCCTTTTTCTGTATTAAATCACACTCACACTGGATGAACTTCAATCTTCACCGCTAATGCCTACATATCTGGAAGTGCCATATGCTAATTATTAACATATTAGTATTGTTCAGGGATTATTTTTTTGATTTTTATATAAAATTTATTTCAGAGCAGATCTATGGCTTAATTTTCTTTTCTTTAGTTAAATTAAGAATTGCTGTAGAAATCTCTTAAGTAGCTAAATTTTGTATTTAAATCTCTATTTTTAATGAACTACGCACTGAAGAGTCACACTGCAAACATTTTAATAATAAATGCAAAATCCAATTACAGTACATTCATAAAAATAACTGCAAAATGGTGGAGAAGTATACTTGAGTTTGTTTTTAATAAACAGGATATTGCAGCTTATCTTTTATTAGACATTCCCAATGTAACGCCAAAAGTACATTAACTTGAACAGTATTATAAACAAAGTAAGACTGAAAAACAAATGAGAAACTCGGTGGCAAGAAAGATAACAAACTGTAGCTTCCTATTTTCTTGCTGAATTGCCAGGATCACCAACACGTGCACACATAAAGGATCATTTTGGGAGCATATCTCCAAATAGCTGAAGTTTATTTTTTCCTCTATATAAGTCCTAGGCTTTAGGTTCACACAGACACTCAGAAAATTAATCTGAAATAAGTTTTTAAGCAGCTTAGCTATCTCCCAGAAAACTTTTAAAGAACTTTTTTATACACATTAAATGTATAAAATAACCAAGCCTGGCTAATTAAGCCATGGCATTGATGACTTCCTGCAAATTTATTTCCCAGACGACACTGTACATCCTCTATCTTTAGCTCCCATGTCTGACAGAAGTACTTACTCTACATTTGAAGCATAAATCTGCATAGTGAGCAGTCCATCGTGAATGACTTCCCTCTGACTTTAGGAGAAATTATTTCCAGTTTTCAAATACCACCGACCAAGATCATCTATCTATCCTGTAACTTACCTTCTTTGTAACAGTAACAAATGCTGTGGGGAACTGGAAATCATACGGAAGGAAATGTAAAACAGGAACATTCCTGCCTCATTGAAGCACTGGAGAGGGAAATTGAGTGATCTTTCGTCCCAAATCTCCCCACATCCCTACCTAGAATGCATACTTTTTGATGATATGATATGTTATGTGTTGTTATTGTACACCACAATCCTAGGAGAGACAAAACATCTTTTTGTGTATTCTTTCACTCCTCTTTACAGATATGGAGAGAACACATATATGTGCAGGAATCTACTATCCCATGCACGTAAATATGAATCACCAATTTCCTATGAAGTTGAAAAGGAATGGAGCAATCAATAACCACAACCATACAACAAATACATACAGTGTCTTGCAGTTTTGAATACCATAGTTCTATCTTTGCACAAGTTTCCCTTAGTAGCTTCAGAAACAGGGCTATCTAGAGAATTCTGATAAAACTGCTGGTGAAGTCCCAATGCTTATACAGAAAAACAACAACGTAAGAACGCAACAGCGAACACTGCAAAACATAGTTCATAAAGGTTTTTCATCAACCCTCCACGACAGGTGCTTGAAAAAATACATTTGAACTAGTTCCAGAAGAGAATAGTTGGGTACAAGTTTAGTAGTCATTATAACAAGAATCACAATCAGATTAGTCCTGCAAAACATTTGACAGTCTTACTCTTCAGGTGGTGCAGACAGTCTTTCTAACCAGCAACTGGAGGCCACACTAACTCCACATCAGTCAAAAAAAAAAAAAAAAAAAGGTATTAAAGAGAATGAACTGACAAGAGGGGCTTCAAAAAGCTTTGGAAAAAGAAAACCAACAAAAGACCCACAACAGCATATAAATACTGTGAGGTATCAAAACCCACCGACTCACACAAGCACCAAACCCACCCTGGTTTTTCACTGCAGGGTGATCTGCTTTAAGCAATGCTCGTCACCTTTTTTCCACCCAAGCATATAACAACTAAGTGACATAACATACCAATTACTAAAGTTACGAGGTCCAAACAGAAAAATGGCAGAAATGAACAATTGTTTCCTACCTGCAGAAATTTTTTTACATCGGCAATAATGTCTCTGAAGATGAGCTGATCTTTTAGTACCTCAAACCATCCTAATTTTGTAATTTTTGCGATGACTTGAACAAGAGCTTGGATGACAAAAGGAGCCAGTTTGGGTTGAGATGCTACATAATTCAGAATGTAATTTCCTGTAAAGAAGCATTTTAAGATCAGCAACACATCTTCCACAAAGAAAATTAATTAAATGGTTCCAGTAGAAACTTAAAGGTGTGGATTTTTAAATAAAACTACATTCTTACGGTTAGTGCAATAATGGTAAGTACATTAAATCATGAAATACAGCTAAACATGTAGGAACACAAAGCACATGACATACACAATCAGTATTCTAGGACACATATGACAATAGTTTGTGAATTCAGAGAACAATGGCAGGTAAAATAGGAATTTTTCATCATGGTCCCATATACTGGGCACTGATTATTTCACTACGTAACAGCAGCTCTCACAGCCCGTGAGAGACACATACAAAATACACAGAAAAAATTCAAAATACACAGAAGTTTATTCATACAAGAGGCCCTGCTGAATGTTCTCTATTTGATCTAGAACATCCCTTTGGATAACACACATTGCGGCTGCAGAAACTCTTCTCTAACTAGAAGGAAATTAACCTGTTCCAACCACTGTTGAAATTTATAAAATTAAACTCGATTAAAGTTAATTTTTTACCTAAAAGAACACTGAAATCTTTTATCAGCCACGCATTTCAGAGCGTTCACAGAGCTGACACAACAGTGCACGTTGCCTTAAAATCCAAATCGAATCACGTGCTCCTTGTGCAAAGCCTTTCACTATTAAAGACCTCACACGTATTGCTTACTCTTTTAGGATATAGCAATGACTTGAACACAGATGCTAAAAAGCAAGGAAAATTCTGCAGGATCTTCACCCCGCAAGGAAGAACCTGACCCGATGTGACTTTTAGCTGATCATGAACAATGCTCATGTGAGTGACTGGCAGGTGTACTAGGAATTATCTGCAACTGTCATCCTTCACAAATGTGAATTAAATCTCTTTAGCATTGCCTGGGATAAATAGTCTGTCTCGAAAAATTAGTATTTTTAAAAAAGATTAAGTAATCTGAGCTAACATATTTATTTATTTTAAGTTTGAAACTAGGAAATGTTATTTATGAGCTAATTGCAGAGGAATGACGAAAGATCTCACAATCACCTTTACATTCGCTGTCTCAGTGACTACCTTATGAATAACAGGCTTAGTAAATGGGGAGAACTAGAGCAAAAAACATACTATCCACTGAATTGTTACTGTGTTAACATGAAGTTTTAGATCCAACTAATATAATGACATTTTAACCACAAGTATTACTTACGAATGTCAATCCTTTGTTCAGTAGGTAATGGAGATGCCCTGCTTACAAGCTTAGACAGGCAGGTTGCTGCTAGAAGCTGGGCATAGGATGTCTACAAAAACAGATCAAAAGATATTATTCAAAAATAGGCTTATTAAAGGGACAAGTCAAAACCTGAAAAATAATCAATAAACCAGATCGGTTACCAGGTTCTGGTTACGTTTGTTAAATACACCGAAAATTTAGAGACGATAACTATAATAAGATAGTAATATCTTTGTTCCATTAACATAAATTACAAAACAGAAATGAAATAGTCAAGACCTAAAAACATCATCCCTTTTGGTGGAAACCATTCACCTAGAAGTAATTTCACTATTTAGTGGAGTTCTTCAGTTATGAAATCTGTTTTTAAAATCACTTGATAATTTAGAATCACGAGATGATTACCACGGGTTTAACCCTGGACTGAAGAAAAAGTGACAGGGGGCTTGATTCTGATTATCTAGAGTTAACCATGAAATTAAACACCAAAAGTTAAACTGAGTAATGCCAAGAGCATGGTTTAAACTAACAGACAACAGATAAGCAGGTCAGGATTTTTTTAATAGATTTTTCTCCATTGTAATTTATAGCTGGAAAGAAGAACAAGGTGATCTTCAAACCCCAGGTTACACCACACTCTATCCAGACATTGATTGTTCTACAGAGGATGCAATCCTTGATTACAACACTTCTGAAAGTACAACAGCTGGAAACTAAGACACTTTCCCTTTTTATCCATGACATCTCTAGTGGAAGGTATCATTACTTCTACAAAGACCACCTCCAAAAGAAAAAAAAAGTCTAGAAATATTTACAAAACAGAACAGGAACGAAAACCATAAAATACCAGTTTGGAAGGGACCGAAATGATCATCTAATCCAACTTTTCTTGGCAAAACAAAGCATTTTGCCTTTATTGTACTGACACGGCCCATGACGGAGAAACTTATGTGAGCTTTCATCAGCATAATTACATCTATGGTAAGACAACTTTTGGATACTTACTGTTCCTTGTTCTAACAGAAGCTGGCATTGGGTAAGACATTCTGGGCTATCAATAAGCTCCAAGAGTACCTTCTCAGCTTCCATTCGCTGGGCTAGGTCAGTTCCTTCATAGAGGTGGTTACATAGTACTTCCAGTTCTGCCAGACTCTGTTAGGAAACAACACAACTGAAACTTCCATGAAAACTTTTCAACCATGTAAGATTTAATTGATTATAAACCTAGATACTATACACTGAACATGAACTCTTACATATACTAAGCTTTCCAGTTGATTCACATTTAAATAGGAAGCCTTCTGGGACAAGAAGCCAAAAATAATTCCGAAAATTAACTTGCCATTTCTTACTCTCTCAGCAAGTGAAGTATTTTTTTTTAATAGGGTTCAATCCATCTGTTTTTCCGAGACTTCAGATTTGAAGTCCACAGCTTTTCCAAAGAGAGATGAAAAGGAAGAGAACAGTGAACAGTTCTGAGCTATGCTACTTGGAAAACTTGCAGCAAATTTCATCTTAAAAGCTCTAATTACTCATCAAATTACTAAACCTGGAAAAAATTAGCGCTATCTACATCCGTTGATGCAAGTATCAGTGAAATACAAGTATATTCAGAAGCTATAGTAGCAACAGAAAAGCTAGAAATCCTCTCAACATAGAAGGTGAGAAAGTTCTTTTTGGTAAGGGGTGGGGGGGGGAACATCCCTCTCCAGTGTGAGTGGTATGATTTATATCTACTAGTCACTGTCTCACTGAAAAGATGAACCTTTTGAGCATGTTTTGGAATCGTTACACAAACAGAAGTTTTAGCATCCATCCCAAAGCCTGTGTAATTCTTGTTAAGAATCAGCCACCTCATTAGCAGGTACCCAATAAATATTTCATGACATGAGCGTGGCCTAGAAAGAGGAAGAAAAGAGAAACCCATAGTATTTGGCCATGCTCCTTTAAAAGTTTGAGTCAAAATTCTGTTCACCAGCCCTTCCAAAAATATGTTGTGTACTCCAAATAGAAGATTTGATTCAGCACAATCTAGCATCATTTAGATGATAGCTCAAATGCCTTTTAAAAATCCAAGCCACCAATAGTGCTTTTGACATCCAAAGTATGTGTGGCTTTGCCCTCAAAGGACATCATTTCTAAGAGACACACTTATCTTAAAAAATAAGCCATGGTCGTCTCTCCATTTTTTTTTCCTCGCAACTGTTGTGCAGATGAAGTTCCTGGCTTTATTCAGCTTTTTTTCCGAATTTCAGCAGTAACAACATTTTAAAGAGTCCCTGAGTTGCAGTCAAAAAGTAGCCATAACTTGTTGCTTTGAAGAAATTTTAAGAAATAGCACATTTGCTTCAGCAACGAACAGATCCAATACCTCAAACAGAGATCAACAAAGACATCTTTTGTTTTAGTCATCCCCTCCCCCTGCCATGTTCAAAGAGAATGGAGAAGAAATAAGGAACAGGTACCAATCCCAGTAACACAATTTTAAATGAAGCCAGATCCATGCCAAGTGAAAATTTAGACTCATAAGATGCAAGCATCCACTTTAGAGAATACAACACAAAACCCCAAATAATTAGGGTAAAACACGGGAATTAGGACATCTAGCAAACACAGTCTTCAGACATAAATTATAATCCATTTAATTTAATGGAACAATTCAAACACAATCTCAGAAGCTTAAATCAAATTATGCCCTAAACAGTACAAGTTAAAGACCCTTCTACATTTTACCTGAAATTTAACTTTCAAGTCAGGCCAAACTTGGCAACAAGTTTGAGAAAGTCCAGAATAAAACTGGGATATTAGACCCACCACCAAGGTCTATACCATCTGTATACTAATTGGCATTAAAATAGCAAACCATTTATAAGCTGGCTAAACAATAACATACATAAAGAATTCATAGCAGATTTCAAGAACACATGCACTTTAATGCACAATGTTAACATGTTAAGGTTACAACAAAATTTAGGCTAAGGATCAGACCTAACTTCTTGTTGACAAGTTAAAACCCAGAAACATTTTATCTGAAGGACAATGAGGGATACCCACCATGGATTTTTAAAGCAAGCCCAAAAAAAGCCTACATAATTATCTTCAAAGAAGAGCTGGTTTATCTATTGTTGAGACCGATGGCCTTCAGCACTTAAAAACACTTTATCTCATTATGTTTAGTCTCAGGAGAACATTATGACAAGTTTCTTATTGGCAAGATATTGGCAAGGTACAGCAAGATATGGCTCAGAATTCTCAGACTGCCAAGTTAGATGTTTACGTTTTATGTGCAGTACCAAGGAAACACACCGCTTCTCCTTGATTCGGAGAGCGAAACCAGAAAATACAACCTGAAATCAGCCACTACAACCACCTTGCACGATGGCACCTCAGCTGAGCAACAGATATTATTCGATTTTATTAGGAATAAAATATTTGGAGAATATTTTTTATTCTAATATTTTTTATTCTA
>VZRU01004985.1:135027-175652 GCA_013398155.1 Pedionomus torquatus | reverse complement strand
TCCACGGGGAGGATTGGGTTGCAGGAGCAGAAATCCCTCCACACTGTGTGCCTGGTTTTATTCTGCCGTGTGGCATCTGCTCTGGGAGCGCTGCCCGTTCCCTGCCCCGGCCAGAGACGGTGCCTCTCGCTGCCTCCAGCCTCCTCCTCTGCTCCGCGCTCCTCTCTCAGTGCCAGAAAGCACCCACGACCGTGTGTTTGTGTTCTCTGCCTGTTCGGGTTCCTTTGGGGGTGGTTATTAGTTGTGTTTTTTCTTTTAACCCCTTGAGATCTTTATTAAAAAATCCACTGAAGGATAAAAAGCTCCAGGCTGGGGCAGCAGGGCTGTGTCAGAGCCGGGGCTCAGTGGGCTGGGGGTGGAGGTTTGGGCAGGTTCAGAGTGTGGGTGCGGGTCGGATCTTCCCCTGCCTGGGTCTGCAGTGCTGTAGTGATGGGGAATTGGCATCTGGGGATGTTTGCGGAGCTGTCTGTGGGAACTGGCCTTCCAGACAGCAACAAGCGTGGCTGTGAGACTAGTGATGCGGTGACACAAGAAAGTTTTGGAGTTTCCACCGGAGTTATATGTGCTAGCTACTTTTTCCTCCTTAAAACCCCCAAGTGGTTCATCCCCACCTCCTTCCCCCTTCCTGATGGGCCACATCTGTTTCCCATCTCTGCTGATCCAAACCTCATCTGATATTTAAATCTGTGCCCAGGCTTACGGCATTAACTTACTTCTTTGTAAAGCATAATACGTTGGTATATGCCAGTCCAGTTCTTTGTTAATAAAGCAGGAACCAGGAGCAGTGACGAAATAAAACCCTAGAGGGGTAGGAAACGGGCAAACAAAAGCCACCCCAGGACCATGGGAAAGGGTGCCATCCTGCAGCCCGGGGGGGCTTTGGGCTGGGTTGTACCTTGGAGGTAACACAAGTCATTTCCAAAGTCCTCCAGCAGAAAATGCCGCTGCGGGGCTGCGTTGCTCGCTTTGCCTTCTCATGTGCTTTTCTTCTGCTGCCCACTTCTCCTCCGGTTCTCCCCTCCGGTGGATGCCAGCGTGGCACGGGCTCTCGCCGGTGGCAGCACCTGGCTCCTGGCAGCCTTGAGCGCCCGTGGTCCCAGCTGGAGGGATGGAGATTAGAGCCGAGCCCGTCTGGGCTGGCAGATGCTGTGTTAGCTGATCTTCTGGCTTTAGTGCTCCGCTGTGAACCTTCACAGCCATTCCTTCAGATTTTTCCAGGGGTCAGGTTGATAATGAAGGGATTAATTTAATTCCCTCCGCCTTCACCCCAAGCTTCTCACGCAGCTGGTGTATGCCTGTTCATCTGTTAGTGTTTTTATTGGCATAATTCAGTCTCTGGCTGGTGTTGGAGCTCGGGAAGTCATTGGGGTTGTGGTTCTCCCACTGGACTGGCTGCCGCGGGGTGCAGCCACGCTGGGCTCCCCGGCACCTCCTGCTGCACATCCCAGCCAGGATGGGAAAAATAAATATTTGCAAATCCTAGTAATAATTGAAAACATTCTGAAAATGATGGACTGGACCAGTTCAAAAGTTGCCTTCCTCCTTCCTACGCTGCCTGGCGAGATATATATATATATATATATATATATATAAAAAAAACATATTTATTTATTTATTTCTGTTTTTCCAGCAGCAGGGACTTTGTGTAAGGCTCTCTCCTCTGGGATAGCTACAGTCCTGTTCAAAAGGACTTGTGGGCTGTGATAGAGCTGCCATCGTGCAACGCAGCCCCCGGCGTGGGCTAACCTGACCCCTTTGAGAAGGATCCTGCCGAGCTGCTGGGATGGAATCCCATCACCGTTGGCATCAGCCGGGGCCATCCCGCACATGCCTAAATCCAGGGAAGCCTGAGTGTGAAGCCAGGGTGTGAGGGGTTGGGATGGAGCTGGATGGGGCAGGAGCCGGGGCTGGACCACTCCTGACTCAGTGTGATGGTGATGGAAGATCTGGGCTATCCACGGTCCCCAGCTTGGGTGAGGGTGTGAGGAACAGCCACAGCCTCAGCACGGGGTGGTTTGGGTTGTTTCTGTGCCTCGTACCAAGGACTGGGTTGGTACGTCGTGCCTCGGTGGTGGATTTTAGACAGAATTGCAAAATTAGAGCTTTTTGGGCTCCCCAGACCCCACAGCCCTCCCCTCCGGAGACAGGGAGCTGCTGGGTCTCGCTCCACCACTCGAGCACAATTCTGTGAGCGGGGGGCTGGGGGTGCCCCTGGACGATGTCCCCTGAGCAGGTTGGCACAGGGGGGCTGTGGCTGCCCTGGGGAGGGGAAAATTCCCACGCGGTCGCTGGAAACCACAGCGTGTTTGGGAGCGTCTCTGAAGGAGAGGGCGGCTGGTAACTGAGAAACGCATTAGTATTTCTGGCTGCAGCTTTCCTGCCTCCGAGGAGCTCGTGTCGGTGGGTGGCTGTATGATTTTTTTTTTGCCTTTCTTCTTTTTTTTTTTTAAGTTTTATCCCAAACCTGTTTCAGATTAAAACCAACCGCTGTTGCGTATCAGTTTGTCAGTCGCTCTAGCCCTAATCTCTAAAAATAATCTCTTGCCAGCCCTCCCTCTCCCCCTAGATGGGCAATAATTGTTTCAAGACGTGTCAGCATTTGTTTAAAGTTAGTTCGGGGCTTTCTGGAGGCTCACGTAGAAAGCAAAGTCTGCGTTTTGTTCCTTTCTGGGAAAGAGAAGAGGTGCTGGAGGAGTATTCGCTGCAGGGGAGGGCAGGGAGAGAAGATAAGGGGGTGTTCTTGCTGTTGAAGAGATGGTTTGACTCAGCCTCTGGCAGCCCTGCGGTGCTGGGGACAATGTCCCTGTTGGTGTGGGACGGTGACACGCTGCCACGTCCGAGCAGGGCTCAGAGGAGCAGCCGAACCACAGGCGGTGCCTCGGCGAGAGGGGAGGGAACCTGCTGACCGCTGCTCCTTTGGACACGACAGGGTCCGTTTCCAACCAGCCCTGGCAAATGAGCCCTTCTGCTGATTTTGATGCGTTTTGATTAAGTATCAGTCTACCCCTTGGCTCCCTTCACTGCGTTTCCTAGGGGTAGATGTGCCCAGAAGGCTCCTCGTGTGCCCTTTGCCAGTCCCTGCCAGCAACGCTCCTCCCGCCGTGTTTTTCCCTGCCGTGTCCGTGGGGCGGGATGGGTCTGAGCCCACAGCCCCGTCTCCTCTGTGCCAGCCGGGTCCCCTCTGCTGTGGCCGGCAGCGGCACGGGGCCAAGGCCAGGGGTCGGTCTGAGCTCGGGGAGCGGATGGAAACGCCTCCTGGGTAGGTGTTTTTAAAAGAAATTAGGGTTTATTTTTTTTTATCCGAGTGCTGGTGTGGCGAGGGAGGAGTTTGAATGAGCTGGAACGCGTGCGCTTTAAAGGAATGGCTTTCCACATATAGGAAGTTAACTTTTAGGGAAGGAGAGTTTGCTCCTTTAATTGGGGGAAACAGCTCAGATTTCTGAACCTCGCAGCTCCTCTGCTCACATCAGCCTCCTCCCCATCACCTCCACCTGCGCGCGGGGACGCGGGTGCTCCAGGCGGTGCCAACGCACGCGTTTCCCAAGTGCCCAGGCAGATAAATATTGTATACTGGCTCCGGTACGTGGCGGTTACCCCAGGGCTGTCGTGTTCTTACCTGGCTGTGCCATTTCTATTGGTTTTGTTCATGAAAGGGAGATTGACAGTGCTGGGAATTGGCCGCCGGTCCCAGGAGGAACTGGTTTGTAGGTTCTTCTGGCAGCCAGAGCATCTGGGAGGCATCAGTTCACAAATGTGGTAACAGCTTATCGGGGAATTGTGGTTTGGATTACAGGAAAATCCCAGAATGAGCAGATATCTGTTTAATCTGAAGTGTTCTGTCAGCCTGAGCGTGATTTCCAAAAGGACAAATGTTTTTATGAGGAGTTTTGTGTGCCCTTGGGAACTTCTCTCTACTCACATCTCGTTTGTAATAAAAAAACACAATATATGGTGGTCGCTCCCTCCTTATTTTCTTTCCTTCCCTGCATTTGCCTTGTCCATCACTCGCTTTTCCCAGTGGTGTTGCAGAGAAGGTTTGAAACCCCTGTGCTGCTTGTTAGAGGTGAGGTTTGGAACAAGGAGTGCAGTGGTTGGTTCAGCTCCGTGTCCCACCAGACAGATCCGAGGCGAGGACCGGTGCGGTTGGAGCATCCAGGTGTGTCTGTGATAACTCTGAATCTCAACTCCACCTTAAATCGAGGGCTGAGAAGCGTTTGAGCTATAATGCTCTGGTGAAATTGCCAACTGGACTGTTAAATAGCTGCGGTTTGTGTTACCAGGAGGGGATATTTTTAATACATGGGCTGCCTGTGCTGAATTCTAGCTGGTGTTCGGTACCGCCGGGAGAAAAGCAGCCGGCGTTTTACCTTCCTGTGCCTCCACCCCCCAGAGCTGTACATTAAGCTGCCGGCTCCGACGTGGGCAGGTGAATGTGTGTGGAAGCTGCAGGTTGGACTGGTGTGTGCTGGTGGGACTGGGGAGCATCCCTCGCTCCCTGTTGCCATCCTCTGTGCCTCTCCCTCGGAGCCTCGGTGGCCAGTCCCTGAACCTGGCCTGCGGAGGGCTGTTTCCATGCGCTAGTGCAGATCCTACCCGGAGCCATCATCCATAGCTCTGGTGAGGCTGTTTGAATACAAAACCCCACGGGGCACCTTTGACAGGTCCCCGGCAGCTTTAAATATGGGACCTGCGGGGAGCTGGCGGTTTGGGTGGGCTAAACAAATTATTTCCCTTGCCCAGCCGCTGCTGAAGCTCTTTGTGCATCTCTGATCCATCTCAGAGCCGGAGTAACCACAGACGTGAGCTGACGAGCAGTGAGCAGACACCCCACCTTCCCACGTTTTGCTGCCTGCTCTCCTCTGCATTATTCAGAACCATCAGGGGATGTGATTTGCATTCTTTATGGCCAAGCAAAGGCACCGTGGGATCTCTGATCCCCTTTGGGGGGGGAGATTACATGAGATTGCCGAGAGACTGGCAGGGAAATTGCTCAAAATTGCACCTATGACAGCGAGTCCGCCTGTAGGTGCAGGTATACAGGTGTGTGCAGCTCCCGGTGGTCCCTGCCGGCGGGAGGGGAGAGACACGGGGGTGGGTTCCTTGCAGGAAAGATGCGCCCAAGAGAAGTGGGGCGGGGGGGGATGCGATGTGGGGATGCTGGAGATGATAGTGCTCCATCAAAGAGGAGATAATTTGAGCAGGAGGTGGTGAAATGAAATGCCAGGCAGCATCTTTTTTTGGGGAGGAAAGGAAGGTGGAGCGTGGACAGATGGGATTTGGCTGTCTAAATCTTTAAGGAAAATAAGTCTGGAAGCACGTAGGATTCTGCTGTGAGACGCTTTACCTCACATCCCAATTAACACAAGCAAACACAGACACTGTGCTGAGCACGGGATACATGTGCTGGTATTTAATTACATACCAAACCCCAGGTCTGTTCCAGCCGCTCCGGGGAGTGGGAGTGCAGGCGATACCAAGTGTGCCCGAGTTAATTTCAAAAACCCTTTGATGAATTTATTAAAGGGGTTTTGGATCCTCTCTCTGTCGGCACCGGTCCCGGTCCCCCGTGCCACCACCTGGGACAGCCCCAGCCCCGGGTCTCCCACCCGTGTCGTGCCCGCGTGGCGTGGATGGCTTTGCTTCCAGCCCCTGGGTATCCCGATGCCAGGAGCATCAACAGCAGGGTTAGAGAGTCGGTAACATGGCAACTCTTTAGGCTGGGAAAAGCCGTCAGAGCTCCCGTCACCTGCTGAAACAGCATCTGGGTAATAATCTGGGAGCTGCGCTGCTCTCCGGCTTCTTTATGTTTCCCGTTCAGTGTGATTTTATTGGCTTCAGAGGTGCTGGTTTCTCCCAGCATCTCCCAGCTGCTCTACAACTTCTTGGAAGGAAGATCAGGGCCTGACCAGAACCTACTTAGTCCTTAAATGCGTTCAGTACAAGGAACTGCAGTTTTACTGGAGCAGAAAGAGCACCTGCACGAGCTCCCTTTTCACATCTCCTTTTGCCTTCTTCTACTCAAGCTTTTTGCTCAGATATCAGCAGGGACCTGTGCATTATTTATTTATGCTGCAGTAATACTGAGCAAATCCCTCCACCGCTCCTGTGCTGGCAGTTCCCTGTACACAGCCCCAAAGAGCACGTACCCAGATGGAAACGAGGATAAAAACTTCATGTCCATTTTACAGCGGGGAAAGGAGGACAGTGACGTACCCGAGGGCATGCAAAGAGCTGGAGCTGGCTTAGAAGGTCGCAGGCCCCCAACTTCTCTGCTGCTGCCGGGGGCGGCTGTCGTGGCCCAGAGCCCCCCTTCCATCCCTGACAAGTCCTGTCCTTGACTCACGGCTGGAACATCAGGAAGGGCTGAAATGTGAGCCCGTCCTGCAACGGCACGGGCTGCCAAACCGCTGTCAGAGCAGCAGCATCTCCCACTCTGGACTGGACTGGAGCCAGTGGTTTCATGGGCAAAGGCTTTGTATTGCAATCCCCCCCCTTACCCCCCCTTCCCCAGCCCTGCTCTCCTCTGGCACCGGCGGCTGCTGCTGCGGGGACATTTCTGCAGATTCCCACAGAATGGTGCCTTCTCCAGAAACTTTCCTGGCTGCCTCCACCGCGGGAATCCAGATGGCTATTTTTTCATTTTTTTTTCACACAATCTGGTCCCGCTGGGCTCGGCTAGAGGTGAGCGCGTCTCCGAGCCAAAGGGCTGGCACAGCTCGGCTGGCGTCAGGCAGGACCGAGGAGCTTTGGGAGATTTTGGATGCCTTCTGGATGCTGCGGAGAGCTTTACCCCAACGCTGCAGGCCAAGGCGGGAGGCAGGGTTCATGTCAGATAACAGCAGCGAGTCGTTTCAGGCTGGTTTCTGGGTGTTGAAGTAAAATAAACCCAGGGCAGTTCTTTTTTAGCAGGAAGCAACGACAGCAAAGACTTAAATGCACGATTGAAAAAGTTTGGAGCTGCTGGTTGAGTATGGGCAAAGCTGGATCAAGGGAGACAGGTATGGAAGGGAGCTTAAAACCCACCCAATGCCACCCCCTGCCCTGGGCAGGGACACCTCCCACCAGCCCAGGTTACTCCAAGCCCCATCCAGCCTGGCCTTGAACCCCTCCAGGGATGGGGCAGCCACAGCTTCTCTGGGCAACCTGGGCCAGGGTCTCACCACCCTCAGAGCAAAGAAGTTCTTTCCTACATCTCAGCTCAGTCTCCCTTCTTTCAGTGTAAAACCCTTCCCATCCCATTGCCCTGATCACAGGTCCTTCCCCAGCTTTCCTGGAGCCCCTTTAGGAACTGGAAGGGACTCTAAGGTCTCCCTGGAGCCTTCTCTTCTCCAGGCTGAACCCCCTCCAAGCTCCTTTAGCCTGCCTGAGAGGGTGTCCTGGGAAGCTTCTTTTGAACTTCACCCTATGTTCAGGCATTGCCCTGTGCGGGATACACAGGTTGGGTGCCAGCCACGGCCACCCTTGTGCTACGGGTCCCCCCGATGCTGCTTAGATACGAGGCTTGACAGGGCTCTCCAATGTCCACCCCTCCAAGCAATCCACCTGCTTTTATTTCTCCAATAAGAGTGTCCTGTGCTCTGGACTAATGACACCTTCCACCTCCCCCTCATCCCTGCATCTCTCCCGTGTAGCCAGTGCCCCTCCAGAGCGGAGCACGTTGCCTCCTTGCCAAAGAGGTAATTGAACAAGTCACGGAGACGTAAATAATTAAGGCTTGTTGTGGTGCAGGGGGAGCATCCTCCCGAGTGTCCTGTCGGAGGCGGTTAGTGCCAGCTGATTGATGGGCAGTTGCCTTGATCGATGTCCCTCACTCAGGGACACTCATGTTAAAGTGACAAAGCTGCTGTCAGTGGGTCAGGACAAGTCCGTAGACAAAGGCTGCGTGTTGTTGTCTAGAGTGAGACCGTGAAGCTGGAGATGGTCGTGTGCCAGCGTGAAAAGCTTTCGGGCGGTTGGTGCGGGAGGAGGAGGTGGTCCCTCCGCGCTGCTCCACTCCTCTCCCAGCTCTGGGATGTCTCCCGTCCCACCCGGCTGGTTTAAGTCTTCTTGCGTTGCTCAAAAACTCTTGCACTCTACTTAAAGACTTCTTGAGGATGGCTTGCAAAAGGTTTTTGGAGGGGAATGGAGGCTTTTTTGTCTGGTTGTCTTCTAAGCAGGCAGTGGAAGTGAGGAAGCCTTTTTCTGGATGAGAACTGCCAAGGCTGTGCTGGGTCTGGGCTGGCAGCAGGTCCTGCTCCACCAACCCCAGCGCTGCCGCCTCCCATCTCGTTCCTCCATCGTGGGCACAGGGGGGTCACGAGCCCCCGAGCGAGACACGGAGCCAAAACCACACAACAAACAAAGCATCTGCCTCCCGTGCCATGTGCCGGGGACGGAGCCCATGGAGGCAGCTGGGACCCATGGGGGGGTTTTGCCCCTTCCCTCTGTAAAACATCCAGAGCAAATGGAGAGTGACAGGAAAGGGGTCACTGGTCTGGGTCACCACTGAGGTGGTGGAGGAGATAATCAGACCCTTTTCCTTCCAGTTCAGTGCCTGCCAAAAACGCCGGAGCGCCTTACAAAAGTGCGGAGCCCAGCGAGGCGGAAGCACTCAGCCGGCTGCACGGAGACGTTGGCCACGGCTGGAGAAGGCTGGCGACGGTGGGGATGGAGGGACGGTGGGGATGGAGGAACGGTGGGGATGGAGGGACGGTGGGGATGGAGGGACGGTGGGGATGGAGGGACGGTGGGGGTGGCTGCCCAGGGAGGTTGTGGCTGCCCCATCCCTGGAAGTATTTAAGGCCAGGCTTGATAGGGCTTTGAGCAACCTGCTCTAGTGGGAGGTGTCCCTGCCCATGGCAGGGGGATTGGAACTGGATGATCTTCAAGGTCCTTTCCAACTCTAACCATTCTATGATTTATGGAGGAACCCAACTTCCAGGTTCCCCACGAGCCGCTGACTATGGGGGGGCTGCACGTTCGAGCATGTAGCGGGCGCGTTGCCCTGCATCAAACTGGGAGGTGGCAAAGTTTCCCTCCTCGGATGCTTCCCCAAAGTGTTTTGCAGTCCCTCGGGGACCGAGGGGCATGTTGAAGCACAGCAGCCAGCTTGTGTTAGCACTGCTATTAATAAAACTAAATAGCATATATAATCCGTATGGGCCTGAGCGAAACCAGAAGACGGTGTTATTTAAGAAAGAGCTGCATTAAATTAGACACCGCTAACACTGCTCGGAGGGTTTTTCTATCTAGCAGTCTCACAAGGAACATATTGATAGTTTGCTGCTGTTTAGTTCAAATCTTCCTCCCCAAATAAGGCTTTGCCTGTGATAGCATCGTCAAAAAGGCTCCCTGCAGGGGATGTTTTGACAGCGTGATAAAATATAATACAGTAGATATCGTCCCATTTGCGATTTATGAGGAATTTTGTAACCTAGAGGGATTAATTCTATATCATGTTACGGCACATAGTATAGATTCTCTGCTCTCCCTGTTTCTTTGCATACATAATGAGCAAACCTTTTTACGCATTTGCTTCTATCTGAAAAGTTTGGTGCTGGGGTTCGAGCTCATCAGGTTCCCGTCCCCGGTACCTTTTCCTCGCTTTGTCCCCAGACGATCTCGGGGAGCCACAGTTACCCCCACCTTCTTCAAAAGCCCAGAATAAAAGGCTTTTCTGGGGAATCTGCAATTGCTTCTGACCACTCGATGACTCTCTGCAACTGGGCAACCACGAAAACCTTCCCATCCTCCCCAGTTCAGCACCAGTTCCCTGCCGCTTCGTGCCCCCCGCTGTCACTTACGGCCCCGCCGAGGGGATGCGAACGCCGGGAGTCAACGTAAGATGCTCCTTTAGGGGCTTTGAGATATGTGGTTTTGAGAGGCATCCAGACAATCTAACGGGGAAAATCAATGGGACTTGTATGTTTTTGGAAATCTATCTTTGCTCGCTAAGCACATGTGGAAATGATCAACAACTTGAGACGGGAGATTTGTTCCTCGCTGCCTCTTTCTGTCAGCTTTTATTTGCCTTCTGTTGCCCTTATGTGCCATCTATAAACCCTCCTCTTTTGCATGATTGTCTCAATTTGCATTTCCAGCAGATCCACTGACATTTGGCTGGACTCTGGGTGAAACACTCCTTGAAATTAGCCTGCATGTTGAGTTTGTTCTGGGAAGATAAGAAGGGAAGTGGCAGGGGGGCCCGGGGGGAATTATGCATGTGAAACTGCACTGTGAAATTAGCACCAACAGTCAGACTCCAGGCCAGCAATATTTCTCCGGGATTTGTTTTGGAAGCAGAATTTTTTTACCATGGGCAATAGACTCGTCTCCCTCACCCCACTGGCTTTCAATCCCAGCGCAAGCCCGGCTGAGGAAGCCAAAGGATAAATTGTCTGCGAGCTCACTCCAAAGTTGTTCTGTAGCGCTGGCAATAAGATACTGAGGAGGAATTTTAATTTCATGCTGTGTAAGAAGAGCGCATGCAACGGTAGCAGCCGTATGGATTTTCATATGAATGGCCGTACAGGATTCATACCAGGGTAGCAGTGTTGTCCCGCAGGTTCTCATTCTTCTGGTTTCTTTGCTGTTTTCGCGTCTCCCTTTGCTGTCCACCCGTTCTCGCGCTTGCTGAAATGGAAAGTATGTCCTTGCCAGATGGATGTGCAAAGTGACGAGCCTGTTTCTCGGTTATATTGCGATTGGCTTCAGAGACCTTTTGTTGCCTTAATTTCTGCGCAATCCAAGCACAAGCCTGTTTTGCTTGAGAGGGAACACTTTTTAGCCTTGTGCCTCCCTTGCTCAGCTTTGCGGGCATCTGAGCGGGAGCGGTTCTCGAACAGTAGAGCCCATTAATGCTGCTCTGTCTCAAGGACACTCTAAAATAACGCCACTCAGAGGGCTGGCTTGGTGGGGGAAGGCAGGTCGCCTGAAGGGCTGATGTGCCGGCAGCGGATCCGCAGGGAAGGGCACGGCTGATGCTTCTCAGCCCTTTCTGCTCCCCAGTGCCGGTGGTGACCTCCTCAGTGCCCACCCGAGGGATGAAGTCATAAAAGCATAGAATCATAGAGTGGTTAGAGTTGGAAAGGACCTTGAAGATCATCGTGTTCCAACCCCCCTGCCCTGGGCAGGGACACCTCCCACCACACCAGGTTGCTCCAAGCCCCATCCAGCCTGGCCTTAAATACTTCCAGTCGTCTCAGGGGCAAAGAGTTTGCTTTGTAGAACTATCCGCTTTTTCTTGGGGGTGTTTGTTTTCATTCCATTCTACCATTTCTTACTGTGTTTGGTGGGGGAAGAGCCCACAGTGATTTTCCTTGAGGCTGCTGATCTAACCCTTTCTCCCCATCCACAAAACTTGCTTTAAATAAACTTCTCCTCATAACCTCTGTGAGGGGGCGTTGCTTTGCCGGTTTTTGTGCTGAACCGGTCATTAATGCATCCCCACATCCCTGCGTGTCCGTCAAACACAATTAGTTTTGCCAGTTAGGACAGGTGGATAAATCCTCCTGCCTGCAGCCGCTGCTGCCCCCGATACCCCCAGGTGGTGGGAAAAGGCAGGAGTTGGGAAATCCTTTTCCCGGCAGCTGTGTGTCCGTGTGTCCGTGCAACGGGAGCCGAGCAGAGAAATGGGAGGGATTAGTCCGTGCAGAGCAGGCCCAGATATTTTAGCAAAAGAGGCTGGAGGAAGGGTTTGGAGCAATGCAAAGGCTTCTCGCTCCCGTCCTCCTCTCCTCTCTCTGGCAGCAGCTGGCAGCACCGAGCCCAGCAGCGCCGGAGCTGGCACCTTGCGTTTGGTACCAGCCTGCGTGAGAGATGGAGAAAACCCGGCAGAGTCGCCAGACGGGCTTGGCTTCGTGACCGTTTCCAGTCCTGGTGGGTTTGTCGGGGCACATTTCCCTGCTCCGCTCCCGCCGGGTCCCTTTGCTGGGTGAGATGGGAGATGCTCCCGGGAGGTGGGACGCAGCCGGTGGCTTTGGCCGGGGCCTCGCACCTCTGGGGTGACCCCGGTGACGGATGCATCCCCACAGAAACATTACAGGCTGGAGGCATTTAGATTTAATGGCTTCCTTCACGGCTGTAGATTGATACAGCTGGGAAACACATTAAAGAGTTCAGCAGCAAAGCAGAGGCGTAATTAATAAAATACAGATTTTCATTTGAAATCGTGGCCCGAAATAGCTCGCTAATGGAGGGAGAGCTGTCTCCTGAGCTAAAGTGTCGAGCCTGCCGGGCTGGCTGGCCCGCTCGGTGTCCCTTTGGACCGGGGTCCGAGCTCCACTGCTGCCCCCAGGACCTGGCGATGGGGGAGCAGCCTGGCAGAGCCGAGGCAGATCCAGGGGGACACCACCGAGACCAGGCTCTATAAAGAGCCGATGCCCAGCCACCACCTGAGCCCGGCTAAGTCCAGCAAAATCCGACCAGCCGGTGAGATCAACCATTTCTCGGTCAAAATAAGCGAAAAGCCATTTGAAGACAGTGAATTCATCATTAGGTTAAGCCAGATGACCCCCCCGAGCTGCTCCCCTGCGGAATGTTTTGAGCTCCACAAAGGGCTGGTGGTTTTTTTTTTTCTAAGTACGGCTGGAAACGGCTCGGGTGGCCTGAGCAGGGAGAGGTTTGGTGCCCACGCAGCCTGCCAGGAGCTGGCACCATGATGGGAGTCATCGCTGCTCCCCCATCTCCCTGCCATGGAGGGGCTGCGAAGAAGCTGCTTCAAGCAGAGGTTAAGAGAGGAGCTAAAGCAACCAAGGAAATACCCCTTTAGCACTTGTAGGGGCTTTGGGATCCTCTTAAAAATCAAAGCGAGCAGGTAGTCCCCAGGTGTGGGGGCACAGAACTGCAAACCAGTGTCCGTGAGGCCACGGAGCATCCGTCCCCACTCCTCCATGATGGCAAAAGCCAAAGGTGAGTGTGTTTCACCTCGCAGAGCCTGCCACTGGCGACGGGACAAGTTCTTCAGAAGGAAAAAGGGGACGGCCTGGGGAAAGGGACCTTCTGGGCGGCTCCGCTNAGTTCTTCAGAAGGAAAAAGGGGACGGTCTGGGGAAAAGGACCTTCTGGGCTGGCTCGTTCCCAAAGATACAGGAGCGTATGAAGCCGCTCGTGTTGCTTGCCCGCTAATTGGAGTTGGCTGGAACTGATTTAGAAAGTGATGGCCTTAGGGAGCTGAGATTGTTGTTTGTGTTTGTCTGGGATTAAATACAGATGGAATTAAAAGGGGAAAAAAAACCCAACCAACCCTTGATTTGGGAAGGAGGCTTTGATGGAAATAAATTCATGGTGGTAAGGAGAGGGCGGGTAGAAGCTGCGGTCGCCTCGTCGGGGCTTCGGTAGCTTTCCCGTAGAAGCGCTTGGGGAAACAATAAAAGGGTAGAGACAGGAATAGAAAGCAAAAAGATAAGTGGACTCTGATGAAAGAAGCCGTATTAATAATGGAAACCGGGGTTTTTGAAGCTGCTTTAGAATGAATTTCCAAGGCACAGAACCTCTCAGGAGCAGGCTCTTCGGAGGTTGGCTCAGCTGCTGGGTGAAGTCACGAAACGCAGGACTCCAGATGCAGGGAACAGGACCCGGCTCCCGGCCAGGATTCCTGCTCTGCCCCCCCCTCGAAACACAAACTGTGGGGACAGACAGTGAAATATGTGGCGTGTCGGAGTCGCCAGGTCACAGGACTCCCGACACCAGTAAAATTTAAGTGTCATGGTTTTAGGTCACTGGAAGATTTTTTTGCAGCTGAGTGCAAGCCCTGACTTAACTAATAAATCATGACACTGGCAAAATGCGAGGCCTGAAATCGTTAGCAGATTACATTATGCAGATGTATGGATATGGAGAGGGGACTCTGTTAAGGAAGAGAAAGGCAAGAAGTAGCTCAGCTCCTCTGATAATAAACAGTGGCATCAGGCTGGAGGTGCAAAGAGGCTGCTGCAGTACCAGCACTCAGTCTCAGGGAAAATCCATCCTGGAAGGTAGTTTTCCATATCAGTTCTGTCTCCTGGGTTTTTTGGGCTCTGTTTATAGCTCTTACTCTAAAAGCTTTAGGAACATTTGGTGCCTGGTCTGTTTTTAGCAAGAGCGATTCAAGTAACTTACCTTGTTAGAAACCTGAGCTTCTGGGGGTGGGAGCTGGCAGCCTCATGACCCCGTGTTGTCCTTCAGGTCACTTAAAAGCCGACCATGGGAGAAGCTGAGTGGCTCCTTTTCCTTCCAACACCTCTTTCCGCCCCTGTCATCACCCCTGACAGTTCTTACCACCGAGCTGCAAATCTCCTGCCAGCGCTCGTTAACTTGAATGAAGTGAGTCCCAGGTCCGTCTGGAGACACTTCCATCACCCTCTGGCCAAAAGGTGCCTGAGAAAATATCCAGCTCACTGGGCTGGAGCTTTGATGTGGCTTTATCACCCATCTGCCAGTAGCAGAAGGTGCTGGGGTGGCTGTCACATAGACCCAGCCTGTGCCGTGGTCCCAGGCTGGTCTGGGACCGTGTTCCCAGTGGTACGTTGCTGGATGAATAATTGAGAAAACCAGTAAAAAAGGTATCCAGCCCCTGAGGAGCTGAGTACAGCTCTTCTCATCAGCGAGCAGCTCTCCATGGACCTGTAGGTCCCTTGCTTTGGGGAAGGCATGGCAAGTGGAGAGACGAATGTGTCGGGTCTAAGGCAAGGAGACCACAGATCAGTCAACCCACAGACTCATGTGTCTCTGACATTCCATACTGAGGGGGGTTGGCAGGAAGATTTTCCCCAAAGCTGCCTGAAAGCTGGGATAATGACTACGAGACAGAGAAATGAAATACACCCGGGTGGCTGTGACCGCTGCCAACCGGGGTGTGCAGACGTGGTCTCCATCTGGAAGGCGTTAGCGAAGGCGTCCCCATCCCTTTGATGGGTTTGACTTGGAGCAGAAAGGGTGGTCAGAAAGGGGAAGGGGTGAGCACCCCACCCCTTTGAGTGGCTGGGAACACCACTGAGGGCTCCCAGCTCCCGAGCCAGAGCCCAGGGGAGGGCGATGCACCGTTCCTAGCATTGCCTTTGAAAAATGGTCAGCAGGCACCTGCGAGGCCGGGGCTCCTCTGGGAAGCGTCTGAGCAGAAGGTCGTTTGCTTGGCTTGGAGCTCTCTTCCCCTGCAAAGGCAGCGATGGCAAAGCACCAAACTGGGCCATATCATCGCTGCTCACTTACGTCCGTATTGATGCGTTGCCATCCAACCAGGAGGCTCTGCTCGCAGTCGATAGTTCATCTGCAGTGCATTCCATGGAAAATAATGTGTGTTTGAAGGGGAGGAGGAAGAGGAATTGGCTTACCAATACAATGCAAGCAAGCAAGCATCTGGGCTTGCTGTCCTGAGGGGCTTCTCTTTAAAAGGAGCTTTGAGTTGATAAATTTTCACTCATTTTTGTGTAAAGAAATCTTCCCTGGCTTTGACACAAAGGAGCAGCTTGCTCTGCTGGCTGCTGCTCTGTTTACAGAGCGTCGGCGCGATGAGGAGGGGAGAGGGGGGCAGCGCTGGGGAGACCAGAGCCCGGAGCCCAAACATGGGCAAAGCCCCCCCAGCCCCCTGCCTTTCAGCAGCCTGTGGCCCCTGTCGGAGTTAAGAGTTATTGCTGCAAAAACATATATGCTTGGCTCTCGCCTGCCACGGCGGATAAACAAGTGCTCTGTAAGAATTCCGTCTGCAGAGCTGAAGCTGTGAAATGGTTTTCGGCTTCTCCTTATGGAAGGGGGCTGGTTGTTTCGCAGTCGCCCGGGCGCAGAAATGTGGCCTCTACAGCAACGTTAACCAAAATTAGCAAAACCAGAGACTACCGCCTTCCCCCCCAAAAAAAAACAGCCAACCAAACCCACAAACCTCTGTAGCACAGCACAGGATGAGGATTAAAATCCTCCTTAGAGCGAGCTCAACAAATACGTCCATTTTCAGATGCTGTATTTCAGGAGACTGTGTGATATTAAGCCTGAAGATGGAAGATAGAACTAGCTGAGAACAGGAGTAGTTCGTAATTTCTGTCACAGGCAGCTTTTTTAGAAGACAACAGAAATATTTCACAGGGGCTTAAGTAGTTCAGATGCTGCCTTTTTTTGCTGGGGGATGGATTAAATGGTTAAACAAAGGTATCTTCTAGCTGTGCTTTCTTGGTTTCCCTGCCTCCTTGTTGGCACATCCATCCGCATTATGTATTCCTCTCCCATCTGCTTGCACTTCCCAAATTTCTAGCATTTTACTCTTAAAATTTTGCCTTTGCGTGCATGAATGGGGAAGAAAAACACCACCGTAAAGCATAAAGGCTCAGTAGCTGGAATGAATTTTGACCGACACCGTAAATGAATGAATTTTGAGCGACTCCTTGTAAGCGTTGCTGTCACCTCCAGCTCTGGCAGGTTGTGGCTGCGGCGCTCAGCATCGCTCACGGGGGGGGCTCTTGCTCCAGTGGGGTCTTACCTGTGACTATCAGATCCCGAGATTAGGCAGTTCGGGGTGGCATAGTCTTAATAACTCGGTGGCAATCACTCAAGGATGCGGATGGGACCACTCCAAAACCAGTGTGGCTCTAGGGGAACTGGTTGACTTGTTTCCCGACCAGCTCTTGAGGGACGTAACTGGAGCTTGGTGGAACTGCAGTTTCGGGGGGATCAGGCCTCTTGCAGTCACGAAAGCTCTGGGTGCTGTTTGGGAAAGGCAGCCTGTAAGGGCAGCAGAGGGGGAGTTGGTTCAGTGTTAAATTACTGAACCACACACACAGTATTTGCCTAACCAGCTAGACCTGAATTGCTGTTCAAACAGTGCTTTTCTGCCTGACGTTGGCAATCAGGGAGCTAATTACACTGGATTAGGGTTTTTCTCTTAATTACATGAAAAATTTAGCGCGGCTGATGTTCATGAGGCTGCAGGGGATTAAGGCGGGAGCCATGTGTTTATCTACAGGTCAATTATGGAAGCGAAAGCAGTAATGTGCTTTGTCTCCCCCATCCGTGGACCCCAGCCTCAACCTGTCTCATGATGATGTTGATTTTGGGCTACGGGCACGCTGGGGGATTAGCCGTGCTGGCTGGTGTGTGTGCAGCTGTGGGGGCCTGGGAGGAGAGCTGCCTCCATCCATCCTTCCAGCGTGGTGTCTCCCAGCTCCAGGGCAGATCTGCTCCACCAAAGAGCAAAGCAGAAGCAAAACCTTTCAGAGTGAAACCCGGCACGGGCTGGCTGGGTCCCCTTGAGACGTTCCAAACCGCTCTGCGGAGCCACGTGCTGCTCCTGCTGCTCTTCAGCTCCGCGCCTTCCATCCCTCCTCCCAGTCTGGAGATGTCTGATGGCACCGGTGGGCTTGGTTCGTGTTGCCATGGCTGCTCTTGTGTTCCCCTGCCGGTGGCCTCCAAGGAAGAGCTGTGGCATCCTCTGAAGTGACCCACAGGCTCTGCAGGGCTGTGTCCCTCCCTGTTCCCGGTGCCACTGGAGCTGCAGAGGGCTCTGGACGTGGAGCACAGTCCCCATCCTGACCGCTGCAGAGATCACAGCCATAGCACCAGCCTCCTTCAGCTTTCCCCTCCTTCCCCAGCTGAATTTGGACATTTGGGGACCAGAGAGTTGATCCATCCCTCGGCCTCTTCCTCTTGGGGTCTTTTGTGCTGTCCCAGCTCTGCCGTGGGAGCCCAAGAGCTGCACTGGCTCTCTGATGTGCACGTTGAGCCCAGCAATCGCTCTGCTGTGCTCGAGACTGCGTCCAGCAGCGTTACCTGTGTGGCACACATTATTTAGAGGCAGTTCATCTACTTACCTGCTGATTAATTCTGAAATGCTGGAAAGGGCATATGCTGAAGGGTTAGTGGAAAGATAGAAGAGATTTTTTATTCTTTTTTTTTTTTTTTTTAAATCCTTGATCCAGAACCCCAGAATAGCATTTGGGGAGCAGCTCACAGGGGCAAAACGGGTCTTCCTCAGTGTATGCCACATGTGCCAGGAACGTGAGCTACCTCCAGCCTCCATCTGCTGGAGAGCAGGAGATCCGAGCAGGAACGAGCAGATAGGAAAGCACAAGGAGCGATTAGGCTCCCATGGATTTATACTTGTCCGAATCCTCTCAGGAGGCTTTACTATTTCCCGTGCAGGGCATGTGTCTTTGCTGTATAAGCAAACGTCCTTGAGCAAAGTGCCAGCCCCGCAGTTCATTGTGTGTCTTGGTTCTGCCTCTTGCCTTGCCTGATGAAACCGCTCTTGGTCCAGCTCCTCTGTGCCTGGTGATGGCCAGGACCAGATTCTGTAGCCCCTGCTCGGCAGTGAAACTCGGATGAGCTGAGGGAAGGGGAGAGAGAGCTCCGTGGGCTCAGCTGCCCTCCGGGAGCCGTGGGGCAGTGCCAGTTTGGCTGTGGCTCTGCCCGTCCTTAAGCGACCTCTCCTGCCAGGCTGTTGCTTTAGTGGAATTCAGCCTGTACACGGGCAGCGAGGCCAGCCACCGCCTGGCGAGAGCTTCTCACTCCTTTTCTTAACTAGAAGGTGGCCCTTTTCTTTACTAGAAAGTACCCGTTCGTGATCCGTACCTCTGCCTGCTGCTGGGCACCAGTGGCAGGGGTCACCCCGTGTGTGGGACGCTGCCTGTGGCTTGATGGGGATGAAGTGTCCTGTGGGATGCGGGAGAGCCTCATTTCCTGGGATTTAAGCTGAGCTGAGCGCTCTGTAATTTTCTCACATCCTCTGCCTGAGCAAGGTTAGATCTGATCAGTAACACATGGCTGGTTCTGTGTGCACAAGTGGAACCCAAAATCTGCACGGCCTCCCCCTGCACCTGATTGCTCCTGTCTGACCTCAAGCATTGCAGAACAACCCAGGCAGGATTTCTCGACAAGTCTGTAAAACCAAAAGACAACAAAATTTAGATTCTTTCATTTCCTTCTGGGTTTTGGCCTTCGGTGGCTCGTAGTTTGGCTTGTGCTGCGGCGTTCCCGGGAGGTGTTGGGCAGGAAATCGAAGTCATTTGGAACATATTACTTACATGATGTGTTTGAAAAGGAAAGAGAATAATATTTCCTGAGGAACTTTCTCGTTCCCACCTGATCAGCTGGAAGCTGTGACTTGGGAGAAGCAGGGTTTTCATGTGACAATTTTTGACAGTCGTTTAGTTTTTTTTCCTCCTTGGGGAGAATCACAACTGGCTGCTGCTCGTTTAGAACAAGCTCCGCGTTAGACAATCTTGTCTAAGTGCCTTTTTATTCCGTTTTACACGGCCACTCAAGGTCAACAAACCGAACTGAGCAAGACCAATCCCTTCAGCTGTGAAATGCTGTGCTGTAGGAGGGTGACGGTGGGAAGGGAGCTTGACGCGGAGCTGCGGAGGATTATTCAGCTGGAAGGGCCCAGGTGAGGTGTGGATAGATAACACAGACACAGGGCTATTTTGGGGACTTTGGTGAAGAGCTGCAAATGGTATGTGACAAGCAATTCGGAGCAGATACCCAGGTCCTCTGTCGCCCTAAATAATACCAGCTCTGTGCTTCCTCTCATGTTTACTGTCAGTCACAGAAGGCTTAGGGATGCTTAGAGCTCCTTCCCATTTTCCTTTCCTATGGCTGTTACTTACACCTTGAAATGCTGCTTGCGGCTCCCCCCATCACCGGTTGTGTCCTGTGGGCAGCAGGTGAGGCGTCCTTGGTCATGAGTCACTTTGAGTACCCCTAATGCCGAGCCCAGTGATGAGCTCAGGGCAAAGAGGAGGAAGAGCCAGGGTATGACCCAGGGACTTGTAATGCCCAGAGGGATGAAGGGCAGAGCGGGATCTGTTCATCCTTCTCTGCACAGCCAGGGCTCCCGTTGCAGCCAGCTCTGCATCCCTGCTAAAGACTGCTAGAAGAGGATGCTTTAGCAAAAAGAAAACCCCTCTGCCTGTTCCTGGAGCTGCCCTCCTCTTTGCTCGGCTCTGCTCTCATTTGCTTCCCAGCTGGAGGGGATGGAGCTGGATTAAAGCCGCACGGAGCAGGAGGAGCAGGGGGAAGTCAAGGGAAGAATGGCAGAGGCTGAAGGAGCACGTTGCAGGAGGGTTGGCGTGCGGTGCAACACCTACCTCCTTCCTTTCTCTTGGAGGCCAACGTTTAGTCTCTTTGATGGTTCCTTTGCTCAGTGCCCAAATGGAGAGAGCCTGCAAGTGCTGCTGGCTTAATGATTCCCATTTCCCAGGGAAGCACTGAGCCATCTCTTTAAAACTAATACGGGGATGTAAAGGGAGAAGGGTGCTTATTGCTGCACAGAAGAACAGGGAAGTCATTGCACGTTGTGGCTCTTTATTAGGGGGCAGATTAGAAGGGAAGAGGTTCTGTACCGTGCTGCAGACGTGCCCTGAGCTCTCCTCCTTCGGGGGAGTAAACCCACAGGACGCTCTGGAGTGTTTCTGCCTTTAATGGGTTGTGCTTTGATGCTGGTGGAAGGTGCCAGGCTGATAGCCCTCAACCCCCAGCAACTGGCTTTTTGCAACAAGTGCTCCAAAAAAAAAAGAGGCAACGTTCCTTCGCAGCATTCCCTGCCTGGCAGCCTGGTCCCCAGAGCCCTCAGTGCTAATGGGATCTACCTCTGCCTTTTGAATGGGGCCCTCTTTTACTGGCTCTCCTGAATAGGAGAGAAGGCAACCTTCGGGCACTTGGTTCAATCATTTTTATTTTTCACCTCGCTGCTGTTCTTACCTGAGCTGCAGGTCTGCTCTGTGCCGTGCCAGAGGTGGTGCTTTGCACCGATGCACTGGGGCGTGCGGAGCCCCCCCGAGAGGGCAGGGACGGGAAAGAGCTTCCCTCCTGATGGGAACCCATCTGGGACTCAAGGAAAAGGCAATGCTGGTGATTTAAAGCACTGTCCAAAGCAATATGACCTAGCCAGCCAGCCAGCCCAAATTTGATTCTAATGAATCCATCCCCAGAAGAATACTACTTAATTAATTAGCAGCTCATTTGCATGAGGTGGCACATTATTAAAGTTCTGCTGCTGCAAGTAGGGCTGTGACAAGGTGTGAGCTGACAGCTTTTCAAATAAAAAGTCTCTTAAAGGGATGATCTTCCGAACTGGCAGCTTTGTTCTGAACGAGCCTCTCATGCAGTAATAAATTAAAGACAAGGGGGCTGCTGATTAGTCTCTGCATGGTGCCTCTGTACCATCCTCCCTGCTTTATCTTGGAGGATCGGGTCTCCAGAAGGGTGGAGGGAGCAGAAGGATGGAAAAAGGAAATGAAGACTTAGTGGAGAGAGAGAGAGAACAGCTTTGGTAGCGATCTTCTCTTACCATTTTGTGCTGGTACCTGTTCAGACGCCTGAGCTGCAGCCTCCAGAAGCCATCAGGGAGGCGGCAGAGGGTTTCTCTCCCAGGCCCCTCTTTCCAGCAGAGACTGGGAAGGGCTGTGCATTCGTGGGAGATCTTCTGCCTCCAGCAGATCCGGGTGCCCAGCTTCTCCCAAAGCAGCACCTTCAGCACTGGTATGGGCGACTGGTTGCCGTTAGCCAGGGGACAGGTGGGGCTGCTGAAGCGGCTGAGATCGCGGGGGTGGTACCCCATCGACTGCACCTTGGGCTTTAGCACAGAAGGAAGGGTGGGTTTTTTCCTTTGTTTTGCTTTCCTTTGTAAAACTTATCTTGCCTTCCCTGTAGAGGGCTTCAAACTCTTTGAAATGGTAAGATTGAGAGCGTTCAGGTCTCTCCGCTTTAGTTGTGGGGGCTGATTCTTGCATCTTCCTCGTCCTGCAGGGCTGGGAAGAAAGCCTTCTCCTGGGAACAGTCCTCCATCCTTCGCGCTGGAGATGCAGGAAGAACTCTTCCCAATTTGGGTTGGTTGGTTGGTTGGTTTGCTGGGTTGGCATTTTCGTGCTTAGCAGTGTTTGTGGGTGCCGGTGCTGCAGACTGTGAGCATCCCCCCCCACCTTCCCTGCGGAGCTGCCTGGGACCTCGAGGGGGGTTTCTCTGCTCTTCCTCAATTAGCCCAGCGGTTCCTCTGACTCGCTCTTCCTCTGGGGAGCTGCAGATTGCCAGGTTGTGACTTGGAACGCTTAGCTAACATTTCCCAAGCAGAAGAGTTGGGGAAACACATGTGGGAGTGAAAGACACGTACATAGAGCCATTTTTGACATGAGTATTGAATTCTCCGAAACCTCAGATCTATAAATAATTCGAGTCATGAAGGCTGATCAGAACAAACTCCATCTTGAACCCACCCTGCCCCCCCCACCCCGCTGTGCCTGAGCCTCTGCCAACCCCACCATCCCTCTTGCTCCCCGGACCTGTGGCACGGAGCTCGTGTCCCTCCCCAGCCCCTTTTGAGGTTGTAAACTCTGGCGTTCAGGAGGGGTTTGCAGATCCTAGGAATGAGGGAGCATCTGGGCGGAGGGTACCAGCAGTTTAATCCATTGGGAAAGCCGAGATGTGAGCGAGACAGGGACAGAGGAGGTCTGTCTCCTCGCCCCTGTAGCTTCTCTGAAGAAGAGGGAGGGGATGGAGGAGGAAAGTGTCTCCAAAAAAAGGGGGATTAGGATTCAGAAAACATGAGCGGAGGAGGCGGTCTTGGCTTTGTGCTGCCTTGATGCTTTGTCTGTATTGTTGCCCGGCAGCAGGAGGGAGAAGTTGGGATGCGAGGCTGGGTTTGCCTGGACGAAGCTTTCATGTCTCTTTGAAGTTCAAAACCGAATTCAATCAGCAGGACTTTGCGGAGTGGCAGTGCCTGTGTGATCCTCACTGGAGGGGAGCGGGGAGCCGCAGGGAGAGGTCGATGCTTGCACCAAAGCTCCAGATACTTACCCACTGCTTGACATTGCCTCTTAAAACTGGGTCTTCCAGCAGCATCCAGGGGCGGTGTGAGAGGAGAGGCTGACTTGATGCCATCAGCTGCTCGCTGCTGGTCCCACCAGTTCATTCCCACCACACTGGTGGCCTCAGCTGCCCTGCTCTAGGTCCCTCTCTGACACTTTACAAAAGAAAGACCTACGTCAGCAGAAATGTGAGGACTGGTTGTGGCACCGGTAGACAGTGCTGGAGGGAAACCCCCCTCCCTCGGTCGCCATCAGCTCCAGCGCCTGCGGTTGCGCAGGGTTTGCTGTCACCAGCTCTTTACCAAACTGATTTTTCTCCCCAGCTGATCTTGTAGAGTTTTGTAAGGGCAGCCCCAATGGGGATTAGCGAGTGTATTTAGTGTTTAGTCAGACAGTATAATTGTGGGAAGGATGGATTTTCTCATCCCTCAGAGACCAGATGATTTGGTCTCGAGGAGCTGTTCTGCTGCAGCCCCTCAGCCTGGCAGTGTCCTGGCTTTCTGGGGTGAACCCATCCACCGGCGCTTCTCCGTGCTATCTTTGGGGTGAAAGTAAAGGTGATGCCCACCCATGACAGACATATTCTATCCTGATTTGAAAAAATGCATAAACAAAATGTGACAGGGGAGATAAAGACTGGGATATGAGGGAGCCTCCAGGTAATGAAGTTAATTGGATACGCTGATCTGAATTGAATGTGCATGTAAGAGTTGTCATTAACTTCCTCACGGACATATCTATGATTTAAAGGAAAGATACTTAATGGGATTACTATTTCACTTTAATTTCAATGGGGAGACTTCCCAAGTGGAGAGCAGTGAGCTGAATCAAACACCTGGTGTTCCTGCCTGCAGAAGGTGTGTGCAGGGAAAGCCAGGGCTGGGCTTCTCCTCCCACAGATGGAGATGCAGGCAGGGATGCTATCCCAGGGTTTGGGGCAGGGATGCTACCCCGGGGCTTGGGGCAGGGATGCTATCCCAGGGTTTGGGGCAGGGATGCTGTGCTCGGGTTTGAGGCAGGGATGCTATCCTACAGTTTGGGGCAGGGATGCTCTCCCTGGGTTTGGGGCAGGGTTGCTATCCCGTTGTTTGGGGCAGGGATGCTATCCCAACCTTTGGCTGGGATGCTATTCCAGCAGATATCAGAGTTAGCTGGTGTTAGCAATGCTCTGAGGGAGTCCAAGGGATACTTTACTCCCAGAATAATTTCATATAGGGCTGAAGGGCCGTTGGAAATCTGTGGTACAGAGATTTGCAATTTCTCTTCTGGATTCTCCTCTCCTAAAGATTGCCATGCTTTTTTCCCCTCTGGCTGTCAAAGGCAGACGCCAGCATAAATGGTACCATGAGAAAGGATGTACCTGAAGGGGACAGCAGAAGTGTCAGTCCATCACATGCGTCTCACCTCCTTTTTAGCCTGGTGTGGATGTAGAAGAGCCCAGTTTAATTAAACTGGATTAGCAAAAGTATACCCTTTCTGCAAAGACTGTTTGGCAGAGGCCCACACAGAAATCTGGACTGATATTTGTTTATCTTGTCCTGTCTTTGGGGAGCTTTTGTATTGCTGAGTCTCTTGCTTGTGGCGACTTTTTTTAGGACTAGGTGTAAAAAAGACCCCCCAGAGCCATGGACAGAAAGAGGGTAGGGGAAGGCTATTGAAAGCTTGCTGCGCTCCAGCCTGATTCAGAATCCCGCTGCCAGTCACAGTCTTTCTGCTAAATTTCCAGCACTGAAGCAAGAAATCTGTCCTAGAGCTTTATGAGAAGCTTTAATGGGAAATGCCCGAGAGCTGAGATGTGCAGACATAAATGGCAAAAAAGTGGCAGTTCTGCGAAGATGCACCTTGGCAGCGAAGGCTGCTCCTCGTTGTCTTGGGTTTCTATTTCAGGCAACGGATGCAGCATCGCTCCAGTGCGCATCCCCAGAGCCGATAGGGTCCTACTCGGAACGTCCACTTGACACAAATGCAGCGTTACTTGATTGTATTCACCCTGAAGGGCTAGAAACCCTGGCATGAAAGGAGCAGTCTTAAGGCTCTGGGCTTGACTGGGCTGTTCAGTTTGTCGCCGTTCCATGCAAAGCAAAGCGTGTTCAGCCAGAGCCTTGTGCCTTCTGAGCAAGAGCATCATTTTGCAGCCCATCCCGTGTCTGCACGGGCCATTCCGTGTGGTGGGGCTGCCGACGGGGAGGTGGTTTGGGACCCATCGTCCATCTGTACGTAGGGAGAAGCTGCAGTTCTCAAGGGGGTAATGGCTGGCCTTGCATCCAGGATTCGGGGTTGGGGAATCGGTCCATGCATGGACTTATTCAGCTGTTTTTTCTGGCACCGGGTGTTTCACCATGAGTCAGCCTCACTGAAACACTCGTAATGAAAACGGACAGGTAATTTAATCACGGAAAGTTCCTACAAAGAGATTCAATGTCTTCTAATGGGGACCTGCTGGGAGGAACTGGAAGGGAATCCAGGTTTATCCTGGCTCTGGCATAGGCCGGGCAAAATACCCACCAGAAGCCTGAGTGCGGTGGGTGTGTTGGAGCTTCACGTCGTATTAGGTCCTTGAATGGCTCGTGCTCTTATCGCCGCGGGTGCTGCACGGCGACGTGTACGTGACACAATATGCTATTTTGCTAATCTCTTAAGATAACGCCGAGCTTACGCCTGCAGCCTGTATTGAGGGGGAATTAGAGACACGAATCTGCGCAGTGCCTTTGAAGGGCTGCAGCTCCCTGGGCGGAGCTGGGCTCTGCCTCCTCGTGCCGGGTGCTTGGCTGGCCCTGGCTTTGCAGATTATGGCATTAGGCACTTTCCAAGCCCTGTTTGTAAACGTCCATCAAAAGTCACTGGGGAAAGTGCTGTGTCTCTCCCGATCCACACCCAAGTGTGGGAGCCTGCGATCTGTCCTCCTGGTCTCCGCTGTGTCTCAGGTGATTGCAGATATCTTTGGTCCTGGACGTCTCTGGTTTCCTTTGGACTGGTGTTGCTTCTCCCCGTAGCCCTTGCTCCCTGTTCTGCTCTGCTCCCACCCATTCCGATCTGCACCGTTTCCCTCTGTGTCTTTCTCCTAAGCTCTTCCCACATCCCATTGTCATGAGAGAAGAAAGCCAGGTAGAGTTAGGTGGGCAGAAAGAAACATGTCCACCAGCAGCCCAGCCCTGTGTCCCACCTCTTCCCTCTCCGGCATCGCTGTGCCTGGAGCCTGGGGCCAGGGAAGAACCCAGCTTTGCAGGGTTGGTACCACCCCACTGTTCTAGTGATGGGTCAGGAGTTGTTTGGCAGCTGAAGGGCACCCATAAGTTAGGCAGAGGAATTACTTCTCTCTCCAAACATCAACAAGAAGCTTCCTGCTGTGGAGATGATCCCTTTCTTCTTCCGCATTCACAGGAATCATCATTCTTCTCATCTGACATCATCATTTGTTGTCATGGAAACCAAATCCTTAGGAAGAGATGTAGTGGAGCATCCTGCTGTCAGTGGGTGCATCTTCTCCCCATCATGCCCAGGCACTGTGCTGGGGACAGGGGGCTGTGGGGTACCCAGGTGGGTGTAACACACCCCCACATTGTGTGGGGCAGGAGAGCACCAGGCTCTGCTCCTGTCCTGTGGTCTCTGAGTAACACGGAGCTGTCTCACCTTGACAGGCTCAGTGAGAGATCCCAGGCTGCTCCTCCTGCGTGGGGGGGAAGCAGGAGGGTGCAGACAGCACCCAGCACCCTGTGCCAGGCTTGGGCCATGTCCCACATCACCCATCCCAGGTACATCTCCAAGCACTTGTCCAGGCTGGAGGAGCCATCACGCACGTGGTGCTGTCTCCAGGCCAGAGCCCCAATTCCCAGTTGGAATTGGCCTGCACAAGACTTGACCAGTGGTATCTCTCTTTATTAGCCCTGTCTGACCTCATTACTAGAAAGAAACTCAATTTAACGAGCTGCTGGTGCCCCGGGGGAACTCTGAAAAACAGTTGTTTTTCACAAAGGCTGCTGATCCTTCATGTCCGGCGTTTCCATTCCCGTTTGGCCATTAATCAGGTGTTTGCATGGAAGCGGCTGCGTGTCCCTGACAGCACAATGTCCCTGCTATTTATTCCTCAGGTGATTTTGCAGCCTTGTCCCCGTGTCTGCAGTGCAGGCTGCGTCGGGAGGTGGCCGTGGGACGTGCCAGGCGGCGGCTCTGGAGTCAGCACGAGTTGCTCACGTTTGCAACGCCCAGTAAGCCACTGGTCTGGTACTGGTCTCACCCTACCTCTAGCTCTGTGTCGTTAAGGCAATCCTAACTCACACGGGTATAACTAGAGCCTGTTTGGGGTTTGTTTTGATTTTCATTTCTAAAAGTTCCAGGCTTTTGGTGCAGCTTGTGCTGCCTGCGTAATCCTGCCGGAGGCTCCCCGTGTCTGGTGCTGGGTGCTCAGATGCACGCCTGGTCTTCTTTTATATCACTGAAGATTCAGGAGGTTAAGGAGAAAAGAGAGAGATCCGCAAAATGAATGTGGTTTTGTACCCAACATGTCTTGACACGGCAGGAGGCATCAGGGCTCTTTCCAAGAAGAGGATTTATCTGGAGGAGGGTGCCGGGGAGCATCTCTCCTCTATGAGTGTGAAGATATCCTTCTATTTCCAGCTGGGGTGGCACATTTCTCAGATAAATCTTAAGATGCTTAACAACCTGTTCTCGCTTACCTCCCGGGGACATGAACCAGAAAAAATTGACGTCCATCTCTGCTGCTCTGTCCTTCCTCTTCTGAAGGCTTAGACTTGTCCAAAGCCGGTTCTTCATGCCTCTTGCTCCGCACCGCAGCCAGGCAGGGAGCGATCGAGCAGCAAAACGGGATGCGGCAAGACAGCTCGGCGTGAGGCTGCGGCAGATGGCATCTTTGTGATAAGAGGTTTTTGCAAGGATGGGCATTCTCCAGTGCATCCTGCTCCTTGACACCCCCCTCGTGCTGCATGACACCCCCTCCCCAGTGTCCAGCGCCTCCCCGGCCCCTGGCTACGGCATCGCTGTCACTGCGAGCCACGGGGCCCGTTCCCCCGAGCCCTTGGCTCGCCTGGCTGCTCCCGTCTCCCTGCCTGACGGTTGCCAGTGTTCTCAGCCATGTCGACACCGTGTTGTAATCAAATGGCTATTCAAATATGCAAATCCTGGTAGGAAAGACAATGTAAATTGTTTGTTTATCCTCCTCCCTTCCCCTTGCGCAGCCCCCGAGGCCATAAATTATTAACTTTTGGAGGAGATGGCGTGTCCTCAACAGCAACCGCTCCTGGCAGGGATGGGGTTTGTCACAGCTTGGGCAGGTTTTCCTGCAGGAGCAGGGGGTTGTCTTTTGGTGGGGTGGATGGTTACTGGGAGCTCGTCAAACTGAGCAGACCATATGGCTGCGTGTTTGCTCCCTGCTCGCCCAGAGCACGGGCTGGGCTGCCGTGGCGTTGCTGGACCCAAAAGACCTGAAAGTCATGGGATGGCAAACTTTTGGGAATGGCAAATGGAATCTCCACATTTTTAGGCAAAGGTGGTGTTAGAGGAGGCTTCTGTGGCAACAAGAGGTGATGGAGAGTGTCTGAGTTCTATCCTTCACGCATCTGGAGGAAAAAAGCCCAACTCTGCTGTAACTTGGCTTTGTTGTGCTGCCCGTGGACTCTTGTGGTCTTCTTTCAGGCTTATTTTGGAAAGAATCTCAAAAAGTTTACAGTCTCTGTTACTCTTGGACGGTCAGTTGTAGCACCCTGACAGACAGTCTGTTTGTTCCCTTTGTGACCACAAAACTTTCTCATTATTTCTCACGGATTGGGGAAATCACATCAACCTCAGTGGAAAAGGAGCCTTTGCTTTAACTCCTGTGCCTGCGTGTTTCTTGCCAGCTCTTTGCTCTGTCTCCAGGTTGTGAGCTGAGATTTTGACTTAGATTCCTTTTCCTGCCTTGTCATCCTCCCCTCGCTCCCCACCCCCAAAATAAAACCAGAATTTGGCTGCTATGAAATCACCTGTAATCTCTTTGTGCTTCTTCCAGATCCGAGCAGATGGTCCTCCCCATGGTGGAATTCAGTATGAAATGGTGACAGTTTTCAAGGACGGGAGCCCAGTCCTTCGAGACATGGCCTTCTCCATCGATCAGAAGTATCTGTACGTCATGTCGGAGCGACAGGTAAGGCATCTGCTTCCCTGCATCCCTGGCTGTGGCTTCCTTCCCTATGGAAAGCGTGGTTGGAGCACCCGGAGCTGAGGTTGTGTGCAGTGCAATCCGGGGGAGCCCCAGCAGAAGCCCAGTTTTATCTTCCTCTGCCCAGAGACTGTTGCCAGTGCAGAGGGGAGTGGGCTGGTCCCTCTTACCCTTGTCTGCAAGCCTTGGAAATGTGCCTTTATTCATGTATTTACCAGAATACTTTAAGCTGATTAGGAGTGGGTGATGCTGGTGCCCAAGAGGTGGCGTGGGTAACATCAGCAGCCTTAATACCGCATCTATGCTGTGCCATCCAGTGCCGTGCCACTTCTGCTGCCACCCTGGAGGTGATGCCACCCCCCAGGCCAGTCCTGCCCGCTGGCCCCGTCCCCGCCTGCTTGAAACTGAATTATTTTATTAAGATGTTAACGTTGTGGTCGCTCTCTCCAGGAGCCATGTGCTCCTCGTGCTCTCGGCAGGGAGGAAAGGATCCCGTGTGTATCTCAAGTGGTTGAGGAACTGGTTTCCTTGGGAGGCAAATCCAGTGGGAATGCCTCCGACACATCTTCTATGAGGCGAGAGTGTCTTAATATTCATCAAGGTGCTGATTTGCTTAATGGTGAAACAACAAGATGTGAAGAGAATTAGCAAGTAATAAAATATTCCTGGAACATTAATTCCATTTCCAGTTCTGGCAAAGCACTTGCTTTCAGGGGGGGGGACTCCAGGAGCGGGGGGAACACGGTCCCCACTGGATTCCCGTTGGGATTTGCCTTTTGCCCTTGTAGAGATGTGTGCTTTGGGTCCAGAAGTGCTGGCGTGCCGTTACATATGGATTTTGTCAGCTCCTGTGACCCTGCTGCCCTTCTCCTGGCGATGTGATAGTTCAGCAAAGTGGAGGGGTGAATACATTTTTTTCGGAGTGCTCTGTAAAGGAGCCTGATAGTTGTAAAAGGGTCGGTCCCAAGAGAAGGAGGAAGGGCCACCAGCTTCAGCAGGCTGGGGCTGTAAATGGTGGGAAGTGCCCTCCGAGTTACTGAGAATATACAGTAAAAATGTCTTCTGAAGTCTTCAGATCTGGAACAAAATGAGATTCTGCCACAGTAAAAGAGAGCAGCTGTTCCTAGTGTCGATCTGCTGCATGTTAACATACCGGGGGACGATTGTCCAGGGCCTGGGATTTTGAATGTCTGCTGAGACAGAAACAGGATCCATGCTTATGTCAAAACACATCTTTCAAAAAATGTTGTGGGTTTGGGGCTTTTATTTTTTTATTTTTTTTTGTGGAATTCAGCTAAGAAACGTGTGCTCCCCGGCACTGAGGGGTGGCGGGGCTCGAGCCCCCCCGGCTGTGGTGTGGGTACGGGGTGACCATGAGACCCGATGCTCTGTGTTGCACTAATTATCCTGAATAAACCCCGATGTGTGGATGCTTCCAATGAAGAGGAGAGGGAGCTTTGTGGTCGGAAGCCTGCCTTCCCTTGGTGCTCGCAGCCACGAGGGTCGGCTTTATGCTGAAACGCTCTGGGGTGGCTTCACCCGCAAACCTGGAGCCGCGGCTCGGTCCTTCCCCGCTCCCCTGGCTCCGTCCCAGCCCTCTCTCTACCTCGCTCCAATTTCTCCCCGCTGCCTTTGAGCTCTCCCTCTCAGCCTTTCGGGTTTCATTGCCAACTTCTTCCAAAGCTGAATATTTGACATTTTGATTTCACTCCCACAAAGCACAGAAGCAACAGTTGCACAGGCCGGTCCGGGGGAGAGGAGGATAAAGAAACTTTGCTTCCAACCACTTATTCCCAGTTCTTTAACCGCATGATTTAAGAGGACTTATTAGGAGCTTTCGCAGGCTCTCTTCCCGCTGCACCTGGTTTCAAATAGCTCTTGCAGCCAAAGAAAAATGGTTGTGACCCTGCCTATTTAAAGCCGAATTCATTTCTCAGCATCGCTCTGTCAAGCAAACACCGTTTCTGCCCACAAGCCGGGCAAGGCTGGGACTGCACGAGGTGCTGCTGGGGTGGGGATGTGTTGGCGTTAGTGGGGCTGCGTGGAGTGCCAGACCGGGAAGAGCGGCATTTCCCCCCGAAAATTGCCGGGGGATGCTGTGGGGGTGTCAGTGCTGGGGATCTGGCACCACTTTGGTGAGAAAACTTGCACCCAGCCTGTGCCGCCTCTTGTTTTCTGCGGGGAAAAATTCAATGAACAGCGTCTCTCAGGAAAAACAACCCCACAAAATAAAATACCGAGGTGGAACTGGTAGTGTTGCCGCTGTGATGGGCTCCTTGGCTGCTTTACTGAGATGATGGGACATGGGGGTGCATCCTGGATGGGACAGACACACCCACCCACCCACACCCCCAGCCATTGACCAGCAGGTGAGGGGTTACTGGTGGTGCAGGGCAAAACCAGTGCTGAATGCCTCGGGGCCACCAAGAGCCCCTGATTTAATCACTTCCCATGTTGACGGTGGGTCTGTCACTGGGAGCTCTGGTTTCTTACTGGAGGGAAGGAGAAGTGCCGGTTGCATTGAGTAAAGTGGCTTCGTAATTTAGTCCCGAAGCGTTAATTGCCTGTGCGACAGGGAGAGGGTAGGTTTTTCTGCTGTGTGAAGGCTCAGTGCGTTTCAATTAAATAAACCCTGTAGGACGAGAGCAATTTTGCCGTCGCAGGGCTGCGTTAACCCTTTCTTAGCCGCTGGGGGGCTCCCTGCCAGGTCCAACCCTTGCAGCCCGGGTGTCAGAGGTGCTGCCACCCGCCCCTGCCCTGTGCGGAGCCCTGGGCACGCTGCAGCGCCGGGATGATGCAAGCATCCGCCGAAGCGGGGCCAGGGATTTTTTGCAGCTCTCGAGAGAAGAACAAAATTTTTTTTTTTTTTTTTGGTTGTTATTTTTAATTTTGGGAGCGAGCGGAGGCTCAATCAAACGCATGGCAGGCGCCGGGGCAGGCATCGCTGTCTCCAGAAGATTTCACCACCTAATCAAGGGCTATAAACACCCAATTTAAAGCAGCGGCGTGATCAAAATACACACAGGGCTTGTTGGAAGGAATGTCCCTGCGCTGGTGAGGAGAAACGTGGCCTGATGGTTCTGTTCCCTTCCCCAGGGCAGAGCTGTGAAGCCCCCACTGCGGGAGCAGCGAGGGGCACAGGGTGCAGAGGAGCCAAACCCTGAGCAGACACCCCCCCTCCTCCCCGTGTCTCTACCCCTCCCTACAGACACACTACACTAGGACATATTTTCCTTCCTTTATTTTCCAACACCTTCTTTTTATTCATTATTTCTTTTTTCCCAGCTAATGATCTATCACTTGTTAGTGCTAATCACCTAAAATAGTTTGATGAAGTGCCGGGGTCACGCCGTGTGGGTCTGCTCCCTGATGGGTGAAGCAGCACCTTCCTAATGAGATGCCTGGCCAGGGCCTCGCAGAATTCACCTCCCCTAAGCATCCTCCAAAACCCCCGTGCATTTCCTTGCCTCAGTTCCTTCAGTGGTTAATTCTGCCACGGGGGGATGATTTCATTCTGGTTTCATACCGTCTGTAACGGAGCAGCATCCTGCTCCCTGGCTGGGAACCTCACCGTTCCCCTGGTAGAAATAATAACTTATAATCACTCAATGAAATGCAGATAACATCAATTAGCGTGGCAGAGCTCAGAGGGGCGCAGACCTCTGTAGCCTGGGATGTACTTGAGGAATCCTTTGCTCCGTGGTCGGTCTGTCTGGGTGTGCGATGCTGAGCCCCGCGCGATGCCAAGCCCCTCCGTGCCCTTTGCAGGGCAACCGTGCCTTTGCAAGGGAAGGCGAGGAGGGTCAGGCTGGCGTTCTGTTGTTTTTGAGCCAGCTCTCCTGCACCCGAGGGGTTTCCCGTGGCCGCCGTGACATTTTCATACCCGGCTGATGTTCAGAGAACCCTTCCTCAGGGTGCTAGGGGTGGAGATGAGCTCCCGATGCTTGGTGGGAGGCAAAGAAGATTAATGCCAGCCCCTAAAGATTCCCCTCACGGCGTGATGAGAAGGGCACGGTGCTGGGGAGCCAGGGGGGGGCACACGGAGCTGCTGGAAGCCCTGGCACTGGGAGGGGGCTGGCGCTGGCTGCCAGGGGTGCACTGGAGGACTCCTCAAGGTGATTTGGGTGGAAGGAGCTGTTTTGTGTGCCTGCAGCTGCTTTATCCCAGCCTCGTCTCTTAACCAGCGTGGAGCAGCGCTCTGGACACCACTGGGTGTGCATCAGCACTGGGGGCATTGACCAGTATGACCAGTATTGAGCTGGCTACGAGCATCTCGCTCCCTTCAGGGAGCGGGCAGCGCTGCCAGAGCTCCTCAGACCTGTTTCTTTCCCCTCTCCCTCCCTCTTCCATATAAATCATTGTGGCTTTAGGTAAAGAAACTGTTTTCAGTCTGCTCCGCTCGCTGTGAAATATTTGCTTTGCAAATGCTCCTGTGGCAGGAGCTGCAGGACTCTCGCCAGGATGATTTGCTGCGTGGGTCCTCGTCCTGTAACCTCGAGATGTTTAAGTCCTGTGAAAAGCACTTTGCTTTGGGCTGAACTTTCTGGATGCTGATGGAGAGGGAAGGAAGCGGGGGCTGCTCGGGTGGTTTAGAAGAGGCTGGAGCTGGAGTGAGGGCTGAGAAAAACAAGAGAGTCCGTCTGTCCTGGAGTAGCGGGGCTGTAAATACTGATGGTGTCCTGAAAAGAACTGAGAAAACACAATAAAAAATGCAAGAGATGTGGATAAAAGGGTCTGGAGTCATCAAGAGGGAAAAAATGAAGGGATTAAATTTTTAACCACATTATCTGCTAGTTGAACAGCCAGTTAGCTGGACATAATCTTAGCAAAGTTTGAACCACTGGGACAGGGAAAATGGCTCAGCTGAATCCCAGAGGAGTCCAAAATCCTGCCTCCCATGGACTCCTCCACCCGACCATCCCAGCGAGGCACTTGTGGGTGCAGCGGGACCCCTCGGCTCTGTGCGTGAAGTGTCAGGCAAGGACCAGCTGTGGTCACCAGTGTCACCAGAGACCTCTGACTGCTCCAGCACCTTGGGGTGAATAAACACACTTGGAACTTGTGTTCTCCCCCTCCACCGCTGCCAAAAAAGGGGTGAAATAGCCTGAGCTGGGATAAGGTGGGAGCAGAGGAGGGGGACGGAGCATGGAGAGAGCATCCCCTGGTCCTTGCTGCTGCCCTGGAGGAAGGGCTGTGCCCCATGGGGAGCTTGGCACCAGCTCTGTGCCCTCCTCTTCCTCCGCTGCCTGCTCACACTGCAGCCTCCTAGAACCCATGAGCTGGTGCAGGTATTTTTTCCCACTTTCCTCCCTGTAGTCAATTAGGAATAATTAAGAAATTCAGCTGAAAACTTGTCTGAGATCATTAACAATATCTACCTGACAAGAAGGATGTGCTAATTAACATCAATTGACCATGGCAAAGCCTGGCCCAGCCAGGTGGGACAGCACGCTGGCTCCTTCTCCTGCCCTGCTGGCAGGCCATTTGTCACCGTGCAGAGCTCGGGCCACCCCGGGGACGACGGCTCCGTGTCCAGGTGGTTCCCACACGTTCCTCCAGCCCCGCAGCCTGCTGAGATCAGGGCACAAACGCACCTCCCAGCGCTCGCGGGTGCAGAGATCTTTGGGGTGAGGAATACTCGAGAAGTAAACTTTCCTGGAAGAAGCATTAAAAAATGCCCCAATGTAAAAATTCGATGTCAGGACCAGGGAGTTTGTTTTTTCTGAAGGAGTTATATTTTAGACATTGCTCATACGGTTGTTTGTTTCGAGTGCCTGCTAGGTTTGCTTTTAGGGTTTGTTTGTTTTGCTTTGTTTTTCCTTTGTATTAGTCTATTTTTTCCTCTGCCAGTCACAGCCACAGGGTTCCCATGTGTTTGCTTGGCCGTTTGCTTCCCTTTCCAATTCCTCCTCTTCCACAGACCTATTGTTTAATTTTTAGGCAAGCAACCCTAGTCCTGAAATATTTCCAGAATTTCCCTGACGTGCACGTACATGCACACACCTCCCAGCTCGGCACAGCGGGTGTTGGTGAGGGGACAGCTGGCAATCTCCATAGCCATGGGAAGGTCTAAAGTCCCTCCAGAATTGATGCCACAGAATGACAGAATGATCTGGGGTTGGAAGGGACCTCTGGAGATCATCCACTCCAACCCCCTGCCAGAGCAGGTCCACCCAGAGCAGGTCCCACAGGAACGTGTCCAGGTGGATTTTGAATGTGTCCAGAGAAGGAGACTCCCCCACCTCTCTGGGCAGCCTCTGCCAGGGCTCTGCCACCCTCAAAGTTAAGAAGTTCCTCCTCATGTTGAGATGGAACTTCTTATGTTACAGTTTGTGCCCGTTCCCTCTTGTCCTGTCTCTGGGCACCAGTGAAAAAGGACTGGCCCCATCCTCTTGGTATCCACCCTTCAAGTATTTATAGGTATTGAAGCCATCCCTTATAGGCAGGATTTATTGGTGTTGCCACCATCCCTTCTCCATCTCAAGAGGGAGCTGAGGTCTCTGCTGCATTTCTGTGACTGATGCTCATGGTTGAGTCTGAGCAGCATAGGGAACACTGCAGATCTGTGGGATTTGCATGTTTGGATGGACAGACAGACACAGGTCTCCTGTCCTTAACAGAAGTGATGAGAGAGGGAGAAAACTTCATTCCCAAGAGAGAAAGTTAGTTGAAGGAGAAGCCTGAAATTTCCCACTCGATGCTATGAAATTTAAAAGCAAACCTCAGGTTCCTCTTTCTCTCAACTAGAGCTTTTTAAACTTTTTTTTTCTCCCCCCCATCCTCCTTCCTATGCCGCCGTAATCGTTTGTCTCCTTGGGTAATGAGTTTGGCGGCTGTTCAGCCGGCGAGGAGGGGAATTGTTCATACCGGGCGCTAACAAAAAAGAAACATAACTCACAATATGGTGAGGGGAGCTCTGAAATTGCACAAATTATTCTATTTTATACTTTAATTAGTTTGAATTAGCAATGGGAATAGATGCATAAAGTGATCCAGTGAAGGGTGAAATGGAAAAAGGGATGCGGTGTGGAGTACCACTTTATTATTATTATGAAGTTTGCAGGAAGTAAGCTCAGACGATGTGCAGGCACTTGCCCAACTGAGTCTTTCTCCCATGAGCTCAGACCTGAGGACTCTGCCAGGAAGGATGGCAAATTGTCTTATGGACTCAGGTTTGTGAGTGCGCACCCCAGAGCTGTCGGGACAGTGAGGCACCTTCTCCAGTGGTCAGGGTGGGATGGGGAGCAGCTGAGAGCCCCCTCCTGCAGCCATCCCTCCAGGCTCCTGGCCCTTCCTTGGACCTCAGTATTAGCATCAGATGGAATTGTGGCTCATGAGGTGCAGAAGGATTGAGGAGCATTCAGATCCACCCTAAGTCTTAACCTTTGAGCATCCTTTGCTGTTTTCTATTTCTCCTCTTGAGGTTTTGTGAAGTTCCACAAAATCAGATTGGCTGGGGTTTGGCTTTCCCTATCTGTGTTTTTTGGTTTCATTTCAGATCAGTTGAGAGAAATACAGCTACGAACACAGATTCCTGCAATACTTCTGAACTGAGCAGGGCTAAAAAATACAGTGTGAATCTCAGCCAGCAGGACCCTTAGGCCAGTCCCCCTGGCACAGCTTTAACGCAAACAAGTATTCAACTTGAAAACCAGATTCCCACCAATCTATTTGAAAAGTTCGGAAACATTCAGAAAAAAAAGTTCCTGCAGATTCCAGATAGGTTGAAAATGATGGAAGTGCCCCAGGGGAACGGGCTTTAATGGTGTTTCAAGCTGGGACTAAATATAAAAGTTCAGGCTGGTTGAAAGCAGAAAAACAACTGTTTGTGGGTTTTGTTCTCGCTTTCCCTCCTCCTTCCCTGGCAAAAGGTTAAAACTTCACTGGAGTGAAAATGCTGGGATTTTTCTCGAGTGTGGCCAGATCGTGGGTAAGGAGGAAGGTACAGAGGGTTTCCCGGGGAAGCCTGGGACATTTCTGGAGAGTGGGGAAGCTCAGCATCCCAGCTGAAAATCCTGAGTACCAAACCCAGCACAGCTCCAGCCCCGGGGGTCCCTCCAGCCCCGGGGGTCCCTCCAGCCCATCCCTGCGCCGTCCTCGGGAGCCACTTGATAACTCTGGCATTTCTGACCGATGCAAGTGAGGAAAAGGAGCTCCATTAATAATGGTCTATTTATTTTAGCAGTGCAGGAATGTGCCTGGCAGACTAAACACTGGCCTCCCCTCTGCGCCGGGGGCCGCGTCCAGCCCCAGCCCTGCCCAGGGCTCTGCCCCCCGCCTTCTCTGGGGGCCAGAGCGAGAGGAGCACGGCGTTTGTCAGAGATGGGGAAACAACAGTGGGGTTCTTGAGGTTCCTGCGTGGGTGTGAAGGAAACTGTTTTTATTGTATCCAAGCTTAGAAAATTCTTGTTTTCCTTCTTTCTTTCTCCTCTGCGCTTCCCTGCCCGTTGGGTTATCACAGCTGCCTGATTTTCTCCGGCTTCTTTGGAACAAACCCCACCAGCCAGCGAACATTTTGCTATCTGCTAACAGATTTATCCTCCCCAAAGCCCTGTGAGATGGAGCAGCAATATCACGATTTAGAGGAGGAATTGAAGCATAGAGATGCTGCGTGACCTACCCTAAGTCACACAGGAAATCTATGGCAGAGGAAGAGATTGAACTGAAACCTCCCCAAGTCCTTAGTCCCGTAAGAAAGGACCATTCTTTGTGCCATCACTCTTCAGTTCAGTGCTCCATAGTCACAGGGAGGGGGATATAGGAAGAGAAGGCACCGGTCATGATTTGCAGTGACAAATAGTTTACAAGGTCTTCATCAATGTGAGCATCACCTTCCCAGCTGCAGTTAGTCATCATAGAATGGTTAGAGTTGGAAGGGACCTTAAAGATGATCCAGTGCCACCCCCTGCCCTGGGCAGGGACACCTCCCACCACACCAGGTTGCTCCAAGCCCCATCCAGCCTGGCCTTGAACCCCTCCAGGGATGGGGCAGCCACGGGCTTTTAGAAATGTGCCTTGGAAAAACCACCAAAACTTCATAGGCAGGTGATTTCAGTGCACGAAGTCACTCGGGAAGTGTTTAACCTTGATCAGTAAATCCCCGAGTGCCTGTCCACGATGCTCCGTGGAGGGCAGCAGGGTCCTGGGGAGCCTGTCCCCATCCTGGTGGAGCAGCCGGAGGTGGCCGTAGCTGGTGGCGTGTTTCCAGGCTTGTCTGAGCAATAGGTTGCTCCGTCATGGCAGCCCTCGAGTTTCAAATGAGATTTCGTGTGCATTGTAGCTGCCAAGCTTCACCTGTGAATATTAATAGAGCCTGGGTTTTTTCTTCTGCCCAGACTGGGAGCTTTCCCTTTCTCCTCTGAACTGCCTTGAACTCTGGCAGGGCCAAACCCCTGGTTTTAATGGCAAAAACTCGAGCTCAAGTGGGATTTTGCCATTTCTGCCTTGAAGTGCTTGTGTGAGTGTAGAGCATCTCTGTGGCTCTGTCCTTCCAAGTCCGTACAGAACGGAGTCACCCATTTCAGCTGCTCCTCGTCTGCAGGGTCAAAGCAGAGCTGAGTATTTTGTGCTTGAAACCCACCTGAGCAGGGGCTCAAGCAGTAGGTTCCTGCTGCGTTTGCAGAGGGCTGGGCTCTCCATGGTCCAGTCCTCCTACCGTGACTGCTCACCAGTCTCCGTTAGACAGAAATTGGTGGTTTTGGGTTGTGGGTTTGTTTGGGTTTTTTTTAATCTAAGAGGTGGCAGGAAAAGGTTCAGCTTCAGATGCTCATTATCCTTCCAGTCTGCTGATGGCAGCCCAGAGGGCTGCTCAGTTGCAGAGGAGTTGGCACGGGCGTTTCGGAGCGTGCTGGAAGCTGGCATGGAAATAGGGCTTTACTCGGCCTTCAGATGGAGGAAAATATTCTTTCAAATGTGTGTTACTGAAGTCAGGGCAGCCACAGATGTTGCAGAAGAGGAGGAAGGCTTTAAGGCAGTAAAGGAGGTCCAAGACGCTCACAGAACTCCAGGTTTGCTTGGTTTTAGGAGTATTTTAAGTGATGAGCCCTACTCTGAAGTCGTGCCACCAAAAACAATGACACATTGCCTCCTCCCCTCCCTGGCTCCACTTCAGAGTGTGTCTCTACAGTTTCTCTTGCAACACATATTTATCTGCTCTGTGCCCTTATGGCTGTTTAATTAGTATTCATGTTTCCTTTCAAATCGAAATTGAGTTGAGTGCTGAGAGGGCTGGAGCGGGGTGCGTTGTGAGCGCATCACGAGGGCGGGATGGTGCCTGCTGCTCTCCCACACGTGGCGTTGAAAGACCTGGAGGAGACCAAATGAGGCTGTCAAGGCATCAGAGATGCTTTTCAAATGACTGAATTAAAAGACCCATCTGGAATCTCAGACCAGCAGTGGAAAAATCAGAAGATTTGAGTAGCTCAGGAGCCCCAGAAACGAGACCCAGGCATGGAGCATCTCTTGGCAGTTGGGGTGGATGAAGGTGTTGGTGGGCTCGGTGCTGGCTCAGCCCAGGGTCCCACTGACCCAGCAGATTGTCGGAGGCAGGGATGTGCCCTTTGCTGTGTTAGTGACACACTGCGTGGTCAGTGCTGTGGACTCCAGAGCGCTACCACGATGGACATCAAAGCCCAAATGGCCAAAGTCAACTGACTTTAAGGCAGAATCTGGTGAAGGCTTGGTTCCTGCCAGCTCCTTCTCATGCTGATTGTCCAGGTAGAAGCTGTTGGATGGAGCCAGCCCCTGCTCCCTGGTAGACCCAGCTGTGCTGGACACGTGCTACGTGTGAGCATCTCCCCTCTAATCTCCCGTAATAAGGGTATTTAGCATTGTAGTTCATGAATGATATTTACGTTGCCTCCTAAGAAGCCACAGCAGTTGCAGGCTTCTTCCCATCCCTTTAAGAAGCGACTCACAGGCAGGCAACTGTCACTGTCTCAGGTGCTATTAATATCTCCAGAAGAACAGGATAATAAGTTTTTTGGGTTTGGTTTTGGTTGGTTTTTTATTTTTTTTATTTGGGGAGGAGGAATCAGAGGGGAGGATGGGTGGTAAAAAATAACTCCTGGTGTGGCTGGGCCGTTGTGTGAGCGAGCCGACAGTCCTGCCCACAAAAAGAATTTGCTTAAAATCCTTCCATCCAGAAAGAGCTGACCACACTAGAACAGCATTATTGGAGAAACCGTGCCAGGAACAGCATTCCTGTGTCTGCAGAGGGGAGGGTGCAGACTCCAGTTGTTAGTCAAAGACAGGCTGGATTTTTCCATTTTCGGTCTTTGCTTGCAGCGTGGGGTCCAGGCTGGTGGCTGGGACCCAGCCCTGTGTCCCTGTCATCTCCTTGGAGAGGGATGCTGGAGGGAGTGCTGAAATTGTGGAAGAAGCATCCCTGCCGTAAGGCAGCAGCAGTGGGTACCAGGGTTAGAGGGGGGCTGGATTTAGGTTTTGGGTGGGTGTAGGGTATAGGTTTACAATGGATGAGGATGCTCCATTCCAGAAAAACTGCATCCTGTCCAACAAAGGACCTCTGTCCATCGAAGTGTGGAAGGGGATGGTCGGCTTAGGGCTCTGCCTGCCCTTAGAGGGGTGCAGTGGGGCTTGGGGACACAGTTCCACCTGCCCCCACCCCACATACAGAGAGAGCCCCCTTAAAACCTCCCCATCCGTTTCTGTGATGTCTGCATGGATGGGGGAGAGGAATTCCATACAGGAGTGGTGCTGCCCCCTGCCCTCACC
>VZRU01004985.1:106190-131237 GCA_013398155.1 Pedionomus torquatus | reverse complement strand
TCCCCCCCCCCCCCCCGCCTCCCCGAGACTACCCCAAAGGGGCACTGTCCCCTTGGAAAGACACTGTCCCACGGGACCAGCCCCACAGCCCTCCTGCTCCCCCCAGCCTGGGATGGGCGATGCTCTCCCGGGGAAGCAGGCAGAAGTAGGTGGGCATTGCTGGAGCTGGAGGGGCTGGGAGCCCTCGTCTCCTGCTCAGCCCATTCTCCAGGCAAAGCCGCTGCTGAATAATAATGTCAGTCACACACGAGGTGCAGGGCAGAGCCGAGGTTGGGCTATTTAAATGATACGTGCGTGTGCCAAGAAAACAAACAGAAAGGGCCAGTCAAAGCTTTTCAGTGTCATTGACACCCTCGGACGTGCCAGGGTCGGGAACAAAGCCGGCATTGTGGCACAGCACAGCCTGCGAGTCTGTTCGGAGCGGGCAGATGCGGGGCTGCCCACCCTGCTGTGCCGCGGCCAGTTGGCCACGTGGGGGTCCCTTTCAAGGTGGGTGGCGAGACACGTCCTCCCGCACAGCCCCGGGGCTTTCTCCCGGGAGAGGAGGGTAAACAAAATGTGGCCTTCATGTCCCCGTGAGTGCCAGGGGTGGCAAGTGGCCAGGCACTTGATGGGGGGATGTAAGGGCAGGGATGGGGAGATGCCGTGTGGCAGAGGGAGCTCCAGCTCTGCCTCCATGGGATAAGGGTGGCATCAGGACATTGGGCATCAAGACGTTGGCCATTGGGACCCCTGGGGCTTTCTCCTGGGTGAGGAGAGTAAATAAAATGTGGCCTTCGTGTCCCCATGAGTGCCAGGGGTGGCAAGTGGGCAGGCACATGAGGGGGGATGCTGTAAGGGTAGGGACAGGGAGAAGCCGTGTGGCAGAGGGAGCTCCAGCTCTGCCTCCGTGAGAGAAGGGTGGCATCGGGATGCTGGCCCTGACACAGGGTGCCCCAAGCGTTTTTGGGGCAAGTTGCTGCAAATCTTATCTGTGTTGCCCCAGGGAAGCTCCGTGCAGAGACCCTCAGCCGCGGTTCCTCAAGGCAGCCCCACGTGGGGCCGGACCCGCATCTGCAGCCCTCTGCTGTGCCCCATCTCTCTGCTCTCACCCATCCCTCNTGTCAGTCACACACGAGGTGCAGGGCAGAGCCGAGGTTGGGCTATTTAAATGATACGTGCGTGTGCCAAGAAAACAAACAGAAAGGGCCAGTCAAAGCTTTTCAGTGTCATTGACACCCTCGGACGTGCCAGGGTTGGGAACAAAGCCGGCATTGTGGCACAGCACAGCCTGCGAGTCTGTTCGGAGCGGGCAGATGCGGGGCTGCCCACCCTGCTGTGCCGCGGCCAGTTGGCCACGTGGGGGTCCCTTTCAAGGTGGGTGGCGAGACACGTCCTCCCGCACAGCCCCGGGGCTTTCTCCCGGGAGAGGAGGGTAAACAAAATGTGGCCTTCATGTCCCCGTGAGTGCCAGGGGTGGCAAGTGGCCAGGCACTTGATGGGGGGATGTAAGGGCAGGGATGGGGAGATGCCGTGTGGCAGAAGGAGCTCCAGCTCTGCCTCCATGGGATAAGGGTGGCATCAGGACATTGGTCATCAAGACGTTGGCCATTGGGACCCCTGGGGCTTTCTCCTGGGTGAGGAGAGTAAATAAAATGTGGCCTTCGTGTCCCCATGAGTGCCAGGGGTGGCAAGTGGGCAGGCACATGAGGGGGGATGCTGTAAGGGTAGGGACAGGGAGAAGCCGTGTGGCGGAGGGAGCTCCAGCTCGGCCTCCGTGAGAGAAGGGTGNGGTGGCATCAGGATGCTGGCCCTGACACAGGGTGCCCCAAGCGTTTTTGGGGCAAGTTGCTGCAAATCTTATCTGTGTTGCCCCAGGGAAGCTCCGTGCAGAGACCCTCAGCCGCGGTTCCTCAAGGCAGCCCCACGTGGGGCCGGACCCGCATCTGCAGCCCTCTGCTGTGCCCCATCTCTCTGCTCTCACCCATCCCTCCTCTGTAAACCCAGGATAATGTTTCATCCACTTTCTGGGAGCAGCTGTGGCCTGGTATTTGGTGTGTACACGTGTTGCCCATTCCAGCAGGGCTGCAGCTTCTCCTAAAGCTCCCGGGCACGCCAGGAACGCGGGGAACATGTTGCCCTCAGGGCTGGGGGGGGCAACGGGTGTTGGGGACCATCAGGTGCAGCCTCAGGTCCCTTGGGATCGAGCTGATTTGCTCCATGGCAGACAAATTCGGGAGCCAGGCAAGGGTTAAACAGGGGGCCCTGGTGGCCAGGGGGAAATAACCAGGAGGGAGCGGAGGTGGGGTCCCTCACTGGGCTCCAGCTGCCTCCCATGCATGTGCTGCTCATTTTTCATACTGAACACAGCTGCCGCCAGCATCTCTCTCCTACCCCTGTTCCTGCCAGTTTTATGAGAAAAAGAATAAAGAGGGGAAACAGATAACTGCAGAGGTTCATTTGCCAATTGTCAGGCTGCCGGTGCATCAGGAATAGAGTCATCGCTCTGCTTCTTCCACCGCGCTGGGGCTGCGCAGGCATCTTTTCATTAGCAGCATTATTTATTCATGGGCCCCCCCAAGCTGCTTCCCTTTTGTTTTTTGGGGAAAAAGAGACCTGCTGATTCTCCCGCGCTCCCATGTGTTTTTTTTTTTTTTTTTCCAGGGAGGTTTTGGCTTTGATTAGCTCGTTGCCCGCATGGGTGGGATGGGAGACGCTGCCTTTCCTGGGGGCTCAGCCCCTTTCCCGGGGACGAAGCCCTTGTTCTGTCCGATGGGCTGCGATCGATGGCAGCAGCAAGGGCAGGCGTGGGTGGTGGGCTCTGGCTGATGCTGCCGGCTGCCCCTCTTTCTTTAGCTTGGTAATTAGAAGCTTTCAGAGAGAGGGAAGAGAGGTCACGCATGGAGTGGGCCTATTAACCCTCTCCCTTGCCAGCTACCCCGCAGAGAAATGCCCTTGGAGCAGCTGCTCCAGCGCCGGCTTCCAGCGGGAAGGCAGCTGGGGGGGGGGAGAAGCCCATGTGTCACCTCCGCTGCCCCACACACAGGTGGGGATTCGCGGGGTTGCAGCTGGAAATCAGAATGCCAGGGGCCAAATTTTGCCTAGAAATGTGGGTAGATTCGTCTCTCTCATACGGTGGCCAGAGCCACCCTGGCGATCGCCCCTGTCCTGCCAGAAGCAGGTGTCCCCAAAAGCAGGTCGTACGCCCGCCAGTCCTTCCCCTGGTGCAGCCTCACAGATTTTTGGCATTCCCAAGTTGGCCCTTAACGAACTGATCTTCATTAAGGTCTCTTCTTCTACTTTCAGCTCACACAGGTGGGGATTTGCATGTTTTGGTAGAACCAAAGGAGGTGCATGGTTTGGGAGAACCTCCCCTCCTCATTTCCAGCCTCGCTGGAGGCTGGGGACTGGCGGTTGTCCTGCGAGTGGGTTTAATTGGTGATTGCAGAGTCGGTTTGGCCCCATGGCTTTTCCATGAGCAGAGCTGTAGGAAGGCTCAGCAGAGTCCACAGCATCCCCTCACAGTCTGCCGGGTCTACTGCTGTACCGACGCCAGTGATATTTATGGAAATATATGCAGAAGTTCCTCAGGCTCTGATGGAGCAGAAATAGTCTCATGGCATTATTTGCCCCAAAATGCCACAGTTTTGAGTGCTGTATCCGGACAGTGAGAATTTGATGTCAAAGGAACTGTTTACAGCAGGAGCTGATCTGGCTTCTAGGGACAAGTGACTTAGCATTGCAGCGCTGGGAGCATTAATGCAGCAATTCTGGAGTTTGTGTATAAGCTCTGAGCTCCTGTTGCCGCAGCCTCTCGTCAAAGCGGTGCCGAAGCCCCAGAGCTGCTCTTTGATTCTTCTCCCGCGCAGCAAAACAGCAGCCCAAGGAGAAGCAGGTAGAGATGAAAGCTCAGCTCTTTGCCCAACTTTCTCCGGCTGCGAAACCAAAAACCAAGCGTTCCAGCTTTCCTTTCGGATAACGGGAGGCCCTCGGTTAGTTTTCCCAGTTTCCCAGGGGCACTTCCAAGGCGCAGGCAGCGGTGTTTGCTCTGCGGTGTGCGACGGGAGGGGAGGTGGGCGATCAAAGCGCTGGCTCGGTGGCGGCGGTGGAAATGAAGCCCCGTCCCAAAGGATGGGAATGTTGTGGGGAAGCTTTCGTGGGTAAAAACCACCGTGTTGTGACTTGTGACCCACCGAAACCCCTAATTGTGTGTTTAAAAGGAACCCCCAGACTAATGCTGTTTCTTCTGCCTCCGTCTTGGCAAGTTGCCTTTGGCGTCGAGGGCTCCCATCGCTCATTTTGTGGTTAGCTGGTCAGGAGTCACCCTAGTAGTTAGGAAAGGAATGTTAAAGGCCTGTTGTGTAAACCAACCGCCGTCTGAACAGACTTTGTTTTCAGTGTAAATCTGCTGCAGGGAATGATTTAACCTTCATTTATTCTTTTTTTTTATTATTTCATTAAATAAGATTTATACAGGTAGAGTATTGGAAAGGTCATCCATCCCCCGAGCTGTGGGAAGAGCTCTGCGCATTCCTCCCTCTTCACTTTCCTGCTTTACTGCTCGTTTCAGGGTGGGAAAACACAAAGACTGGGTTTTGTTGCCTTCCTGGAAAGTTAATTTATATCTCCCTGGTACACACACCCCCCCTCAGCCCTCCTGCCCCCCCATTCCCACACTTCATGAATCCTCCAAACTCGGCAGTATTTCAGCTGGAGTCACCACCGTGGAGCCTTTCCCCAAGGGACTGCATCCCAGCTTGGGGGGGTGTTCCCACCCCTCTGGCTAAGAAAACACTAGATGACGTGTCTGATGGCTGCGGGGAGGACCTGGGGCTTGGGCTGGGGTTCTGCTTTGCTGTGCTGCTGGCGATGGGCTCTGCACACTCCGCAGGCTGCTCCTCTTGTGTCCCTGAGATGTTTTTTGCGTTTCTTGTTTGTGGATATGGTACGAGGCTGAATCAGTTTGAGTTGGGTTTTGTGTTGTATTTTTTGTTTTCCCCAAAGATATTTAAGATCCCGTAGCAGCAAAGCATCAGTGATTTGACACACACGTGGGTGTGCGTGTAGTTGTGCTCTGTTTATCCTCCCAGCCAGGCTCTGAGTGCGACATCGACCCAGGGGTGTCCCTGGGTCACACGGAGGGACCCGATGCTTCGTCCAGGCACTCAGGTTCACGAGCCGAGGCGGCAGAGCTGGAAAGGATGTTTCACAGCTTTCCTAGCAGCAACCTGTTCTCCAGGGCTTTCCTGAACCCAGAGAACAGATGGTTGGGCTGGAGGCTGGGATGCAAGGACTGGGGGACTCTTGTTGACATTACCTTTACCAGAGTGCCTTTCATCATTAGCATGTAAATGCCACCAAGCACCCAGGAATTACCCATCTATGATCTCTTCATTAGAAGAGGCCTCTGATCAGGTTAATCTTGCCTTCCCCACGAGGGAAAGGGGACACCGAGCAGCTGTACCCACCGGCAGGAGAAGGTGGAGTGAGTTTCTGCGATGGAAGGAAGCTGTGAGCATCAGGTTTGAAGTGAATCAGCAGTGATTGCTTTGGCTCCTGCACAGAAGTGCAAGGGCTGAAATAGCGGAGTTGCTGGTGGTAATTGAGACTCACAGGACTGGTCCCCTGCAGCAGGTGACTGGTGGGGTGGATGCTGACTCTGCCCAGCCTCCTGTGTAGAAGAGGGGAGCGAGGAAGCCCCCAGCCAGCTCTATTTTTTTCGGCCTCTCAATGGTCTGCTCTCCCTCCTGGGAAGCAGGAGCTAAAGCGAGCATGGGGGAGGGCAGAGGATATGTGTTTTAACAGTAAATATGGCCTTGTTATTTATCAATGCAGAGTAACTGAAGTAATTTCATGTCGTTTTTAAATGCAGCGCCTAGGGATCTAATCTATCTGTCTAATATTAATGGGTAATATTTGGTTGCCTCATTCATTCATTACTGTTTTCATTAAGACTCTAATCCCATTTAGGAGTCTGTTTGTCATTTTAAACTCCTCTGTTTTATCTTAGCCTGCCACAATCCTTTTTAACAACTTAACTGAATTCATGAGTTCTAGGCTAGCAGCTTGGGGGAAGGGGCCTCTGCTGTCTGGCATGTGGCTTTTATGGGGAGAGAGGAAAAACAGACGGCTGAAGGCAATTGGAAGCAGCAGGCACCGAGCTTTCCTGTGATACACACCACGGAGATTTAGGTCTTTTCATAACAGATCTGGATGTCTGCGTTTCAGAGCGCGGAGCTCCCTTCCCTGACACGGGGAGCGCGTTGACACCTCCTTTGAAGCCTCCATCATTTCCAAATCGGTATAAGGAGCTGCTCGGAGCCGGGCTGTTGCCTATGAGTGCTCAGGGTGTTTCCAGACAGGTGTTATGGTTCCCTCCAAGGTGTACCTGCTTCCAGTTGTTACTGCATCACGGTGCAGGGATGGACGGACAATGAAATGTTACCCCCAGCACATCTCTGAGCAGCTCAGCCTTTAGTGGCGAGGAGGAGGATTCTCCATCGGTGCGGTGGTACCCGCCAGCGCCGTGTTGTCCCGGTGCTGCTGCCCGGGGACAAACACCCTGCAGGACACAGGGCTGGAGGGACAGCAGGAGGGGAGGTTTGTCCTGCTGTAGCTGATGGTGCAGGTATGCCCAGCCGGGCACCACCTGACAGCACCAGCCCCAGCCCTGCAGCTGACCTGGCTCTCTGCTGTCTGAGCTTGCGCGGTCTAGGGACAGAGTTGACCCAAACCCAGCCTTTTTCTGCCTAAAGCCCTGCAGAGCAGTGCACAGAAGACATAAAGGGATTTCTGTGAGGTGAACTGAGATCCTGTCTCCAAGGAGAAGACACCAGAGCCCGACAGTCACCGCTGGCAAACACCCAGCCAGAGCGGTGACCAGGGCATTCCCACCGCCTGATGCTGGGGGGGTCTGTCCCCCATCCCAGCTCTCCTCCTGGCTGGGTCCCCACATCCTTGGGCTGCAAAGGACTGTTCAGCCTGGAGAAGAGAAGGCTCCAGGGAGACCTTCCAGCGCTTTCCAGGATCTGAAGGGAGCTCCAGGAGAGCTGGAGAGGGACTCTTGGTCAGGGAGGGGAGGGACAGAACAAGGAGGAAGGGTTTTAAATTGGAAGAGGGGAGATTTAGATTGGATGTTAGGAAGAACTTCTTTGCTGTGAGGTGGTGAGGCACTGGAAGAGGTTGCCCAGAGAAGCTGTGGCTGCCCCATCCCTGGAGGGGTTCAAGGCCAGGCTGGATGGGGCTTGGAGCAACCTGGTGTGGTGGGAGGTGTCCCTGCCCAGGGCAGGGGGGTTGGAACTGGATGATCTTTGAGGTCCCTTCCAACTTTAACCATTCTGTGATTCTATGAAATCACCCAGAACACCTTGGTAGGGTCCCTGTGGTGATACCGGGCATCACCTGTAGTGCCAAGCCAGAGCTGGGCATCCCCTGCACCATGAGGCGTCCAAGTCTAATTAGAATCCCGGGGAATCACAGCATTGTGCTGTTAATGACTCTGGCAATGCTCTGACTAAAACAGTAATTTTAATAAGCACGGCCCAATTGTAAGTGTTCGTTGAACACCTAATTACATTGGTTATAACTCCAAAATTATTCAGAATTCTATTTTTTGCCACTTCCTTGCAAAATAGAGAAGGGAAAGAAGCGTGCACTTTATAATTATTCACCTTAATTAATTTTCTGAGCTTCTGTTAAAACTTTGAAATGACTGGAGGGAGTGTGCTGAGAGCTGCGTGGCAGGAAGGCAGAGCGCTGAACGCCGGGGCCGTGAACTGATGCGAGATGAAAGTTTGCTGTGTTGGATTGATCCCCACCTGAGCCCAGAAATTTTGGAAAGCTGCTCCCCTTTTATCCTGATTAATTAGTTCCCCCGAGGCCTTGGACTAATCAGTGCTGCAAAGGCCGGTGCTCATTGGCTGGGTGGTGGTGGCAGGGTGGCCTTCGCCAAGCAGAAGATGGTCCTCAGAAGACGGTGCCAGCACTTGAAGAAGCCACTTCTGATGGCAGCATCCATGTCCCCTGGCAGGGACATCACTCCAACGTGCCAGGCGGCCACTCCGGGCACATCAGCCCTTTGTCCTGAAATCCAAAGCAAGCCCCGAGGGACCTCCCAGGGGGAGGAGGAGGCTGTGTCACCCCGGCTGAGGCCATCGGCACACAGGGGGACTGCAGAGGATGTCCCACCCGGACGGAGCTGCTCGATAGCAGCGCGGTGCAGCCTGTCTGGAAAGAGCCTGATTGCCAAAAATTCCTTTGAACTTCTTTTATTATTTTTTTTGCCTAAATTGCAGCTCCCCTGAGGCAAGGTGGTTTGCCAGGGGAGGAAACGCGTGGATGGATGTCTCGCAGCATAACCTCGGTCTTGTGGTGGGGACCTTTAGCATCTCACTCCCTGTTATCGGCATGTCTACACATTTATCACACTACCCCTGTTTCTCGTCAAGGAGTGGTTCTGTGGGTCCGTACTGTGGGAGAACGGAGCAGTTTAGAGTCCCAATGGAGAGAGATGCTCTGCTGGGGATGCCGTGCTCCCCGGGCACCGGGCTCCCCAGCCAGCCCCGTGCGTGGGAGCGGGGAAGGAGCGAGCGTGCGGCTGCACCTCTGTGGGCAGCTCTGACCTCATTATTCAAGCCATAAATATTCCTGCCTTTGCTGATTCCAGGAGCCTGCGTAAATCCATCAGCCAGTGTTTTTATTCCTGCCCGGGAGCTGCCCAGTGGAACAGACCCAGCGTTCACTGAATGGCCACGAGCAGCCCGTGATCGAGGTGGGAACCCGTTTCTGCTCCTCCAGGTCTAACACGAGACTCTGCTGCTCATGGGAGTGGGGATGGCATCTCTGCCTGGCACTTTGCTGTTCCAACAGATCTCACTCAGATGTTTCGTCCTGATGCCACGATTAACTGGAGTCCTGGTAAACCACAGGAAAGCGTTTGTCCGCAGGAGCCTGTGTGCCAGAACACGAGTCTGCTCCGAGCCCGAGTCCTGCCGGCTGCTGCTGGGTTGGATGGATGAAACACTGGCTTGAGGATGATTTTGCGGCTTGATTAAGCTTTACTCTGGGGCATTTGCTGGTTTTTTCATTGTCTCGCTTCCCAGAGGAGGCTGCCCTTCCTTTCTTCCCCTCCCTGAGGAGTCTTGGTGCCGTTCGGAGGGAGCCCAGGAGACAGGGCTGGTTGGAGAAGGGCTGTTTCCTCGTTAGGAAAGCTCTCTGGTCTCCTGTGCTCCAGCACAGCTTGGCCTCGTAACATGCTAATGAGGTTCTTATAGCAGTAAAGCCAAACTCATTGAAAAGGTTGCTTGGATCAGAGTTTAAGGGACTTTCTCTGTATGCATCTGCAGCGCTGTAATTAAATAATCCCTTTGTAGCCATGGAAACATTGTCTCTGTGTCCTCTCCCACTCGCTGCTTTTCTGCCAAAAGTTACAGGCGTTGATTTGGTTCTGACAGCCCTTCGGTAGCTCTGATAATCCTTTCTCTGCTGAGCAGTGTGGGAGAGGAGCCTCTAGTAGCTGCTGTACCTGTCAGGAGAACTCACCCTCTCCTTGCCTGGGTGCCTTCCTTCATCTGTTGCAGGGACTAACGGCTGGAGCAGGTATCTCCTGCCCTGAGGGACCTTGAGGGGCTTTGAGGATGCTGCTCAACACTTTGCAGTTGAAACACTCCCCCTTTGCCTTTTCCCCCGTGTCCCGGGTCCTGCCCTACATGATGCCCCGGCTGCATCCCACTCATTGCTGACACCAGCCGGGGCGTTCCTGTCTGCTGGAGTCTGTAAGTCATTTCCAGGTGGGAATTTTCATACAGCGTGGGGCAGAGGGGACCCACTGCTCCCGCTCCCCAGAGCAACAAGTGCTCTGGAGCCCTGCATCCTGGTTTTTCCCTTGGCAGAGGCGATGGCACAGGAGGCCTTTGGATTTCAATGGGTTTGGCGTGAAGGCACAAGGAGGAGACATGGTGGGAAGAAGGGTCTGTCAAACTTTTTGCAAGCCTCTGAGAAAGTTTGTCTGTATTTTCCCCAGCTCTGTCACCCTGACTCGTTAATGGCTGGGACTGATGAGTCCTTGTGGCTCCTTCCCACACTTCTTCATGTCTCCTGCAGCAGCACGAAGTGGTGGTTTTTCATGAATGAAGGGAAGAATAAAATCTCATTGGAAAGTTCATCAACTTTGGGCTCCTGCTCACTGAGTGATAGATAGCTTTAATTACATTGAACTAGTTGGCATCTCTACTACACTCCCCAAAGTCATTAAAAATAGATTTTCTGTTTGAACTGCAGCCCCCCGCGGGGTGGGCAGGCAGCGTGCCGTGGCGGTGGGATGCCCCGGGGGCTCTCCGGCCAGCGAGGTCAGAGCTTATGGCGGGCAGCAGGCATCAGCTATGGAAACTTTGCTTTGTTTGCTTATTTTATGTATTTATTTAGTTGGAACTGGTTTCTTGCACTTATGTTATTTTCTCTGGGGGCTGGCAGGGTCTGAGTTTGTGTGTTTTGGAGAGTCTGTATTGATTTCATTATTTTTTTCCCTTTTTTGCTGATGTTATGGGTCAGGCAGTTGAGGAAAGCAGTAATGAGACTTTATCGGTTAATTATTGAGAAGCAGGTTCATAAATAGGGAACTGAAATCTCAATGGCAGGGTTTCAGCATGGACAGAAGGAAGAGAGGTAGAGATCGGGCAGCAGGAGGAGGGCTCTGCCCTCGGGAACACGGAGATTCCCCAGGAGTGTTGGTTTCTTGGCTGTTGTCCTTCATGCAGATGTTCCTCAGCTCTGCTGGATTGCTTTGTCACTTTGTGTTTGCTGTGACCACACTGATGTGGAGCATCCTTCACCTTTTCTTGTCCCCAAAATGATGCACTGCCTGTTTCACAGGGGGGTGGCCTTGTGGGAGTCTGTGTCTCCTCAGGGGAGCAACGAGGAGGTGCAGGGTTTGGAGAATTCCTGCATGGCTTTGGGATCTCTGGCCTCCTGTTTCTGGTAGCTGGAGCAGAAATCTCAAGGCATCCAAAGTTGGCATCAGCTTTCGAAAGCTCAGGCTTCGCTGCGAGGTCTGCCTGCGCTCCAGGATGGGGGTGAGCCCAGAGCTCTGCTCTCTGGGATGGGGCTGAGCCCGGAGCTTGGCTCTCCAAGGACCACAGGAGCTCATGTTCCTGCTCTGTCCATAAGTTCATCATCAGTTGAGCTTTCTCAGGGCTTAGTCTAGGGTGGGGAATCCACTCCTGATGTGGTGATAGACCTTCTCAGCGGTCTGCTCCGAGAGCCAGGAGCATTCCACTGACCTATCTTCCCTAATGTAAACAAAGACAAGTATTTGCATTTAAAAACTAAATACTGAAAACCAAAGCCCTGTCCAAATAAACCGTTCTGCTGCACACAGAGCTGCTCCAGGGGAGGGGGCGAGGGTGGGGGAGCAAATAGACCAGACTGTGACAGATGGGGGTCATGTTGGTCACGCATTGCTGCTGTGAGGTGCTGGTCCCTGCTGGGTTTGGGATGCTGGGATGGAGACGTGGGGATGAGGATGCCCATATGGGGATGCCAGGATGAGCATGTGAGGATGGGGGTACCAGGATGGGGATGCTGGGACAGGGAAGCTGTGAGTGCATCAGAGCAAGGCCAGGTAGATGGGACCCAGCAGTGGCCACAACTTCAGGCTCCTGAGCTTGATGAGAGCACCCACTTCTTCCCCGCTCTCTTTGCCTCCATCCTCTCTTTTTCCTGTTCCTTGGTGGCCGTCTGTGGCTGAAGGGGACACGGGGGAAGTTCTTGGTCTTGGGAGTCCCCTGTCCTCCACGCTGATCCGTGTTGGTTTTCCTCCCACTTGCAGGCATCAGTGTCCCTTGTGTCTTCTCGTCTCTCCCTGGCGCAGCGGTTCATACACACGGATCCTTTGGGCTCGTGAGGATGGCTGGGCTGGCAGAGGAGAGGTGAAAACCACCTAAAAGCCCTTGTTGGGGGGAAAAGCTGTCAAGTGGGGCCGAGGAAACAAGGAGAATCACAGCCCTGTCGGTGTGGTGTTTAGAGAGGAACTGGGTTCTCAGTGTGTCAACAGCCCTTTGGCCTGACAGTGGCCGTTGTTGGGGGAGACACTGCGCCTTTCACCCCGCACACCCCAGCTGCTGGGAGCCGGGTGCTGCTGCTGTGACGGACGGGGCGGGTGCGATGCCGGCAGTTGTTTGGACTTTCAGGCAGTCGCAGGCGCAGGCATCGCTCCCGGGGCCCCAGGAGAGCGGCCAGTGCTGCAGGGCAGCCGGGATGGGCAGCAAGAATTAATTACAGTAGTTGATAACAGCAACAATTTACAGTATTTGATAACAGGAGTGTAAATACAGGGCCCGTGCAGGAGCTCCCACACCGCGGCATCGGGACGGGCGATGGGAACGTACCGTGCCCAGGTCAGAAAGGTTTAAGTGGAATTTCTGCGTTGGAGTCAAGTCTTAACCCGTGGTTAAGACCTGGTGTCATTTTGGAGCCGTTGGTGTTTTCAGGGCTTATAAAGGGGTCAAGACCGTGTGACACAAACGGGCATCACGCAGGGACATTTTGGGTGGGTGATAAGAGCGGCGAGGGGGGTTTGCAGCACCGATCCGAGTTGGGGTTCCCCCGGGTTCCCCTCTCTCCTCTGCTCAGACATCTCTGGTCTGGGAGAGGCGGGCAGCCCCCCGGGGTGGGGGACACCTTTCGGGTGGCCAAGTCCTTGCTGGTGGGACTCAGGGGGGAGCAAGCAGGGAAATACCCACGGAGGCTGAATAAGCTGCCAACCTGCAAAATCCCAATGAGTTTTATTGCCTGCCAGCTTTCCTCCCTGTAGCAGCTTCCCCTGGGGCCAGAGCAAGATAGCAAATGTTGAATCAGGGAGGAGGGGGCACAGGTTTCACCCTGCAATGTCTCTGGGGGGGTTGGGAGGGTTCCTGGTGCCCGGGACCAGCCAGGCTCCGGGCTGCAGCTCCGCTGGGCTGAGGGATGGAGCGACTTCATGGCTCGGTCCCCAGTATTTCCTCTCCTGGGCTGAGTCCTGCTCGGCTGTTGAAACAAATCCATTTGTGCATCACTGTTGTGTTACTCGCTTCAGATCGGTGAAGCAGGACCTGGAGCTGCTCTCGTTCCTCTCCCCGCCGTGGGGTGAGGAGCTCTGAGCCCCCCCTGTGTTTGCTTCCTCCGCAGGTGACGCGGGTGCCCGTGGAGTCCTGCCAGCAGTACACCACCTGCGGGGAGTGCTTGAGCTCCGGAGACCCCCACTGCGGCTGGTGCACCCTCCACCACATGTAAGTCCAGCCTTGGCCATTTCGTTTGAGCTGCTGGTGGTGACGACAAACGCAGCTTTCGAAGCCACCAAGCGCCTTCCAGACAATCTTTGCGAAAATGAATTAGGGTGAAATTCCTTAAATCCATTTTTCCCTTCCCTGGACGTTCGCTGCATTGCAGCACGGATGCCATTGGGAATCCCTGAGCTCCCATGAAGATGTAAAGAAAAAACACCCATCACACAGAGAGGGTGCCATGGACATGGTGGGAAAGGAGGATTTTTGCACGCTCCTGCTTGCCCAAGGCAAAAGTCCCTCCCAATTAACAGGGAATTTTTAAAGGCAATAAATGAGTGGGACTTGCGCTCTCAGAGAGGTCACAGTGCGGGAGCAGAGCACCAGGCCCTCTCAGATGTACGGGGAAGGGATGTTTAAATTCTGCGTGGCCAGGCCAGGGGCTGTGTGTCCCTCCATGTGTCCCCTCTGTATCTCCCCTTGTCCCCGGTGGGCAGAGCTGGCAGCAGGGCTGGGAGCTGGCAGCCCCTCACGCACATCACCAGGCAGAAAGGGATAAGGGTTGGGGTGGGTTTTTCTGTTTTCTTCGGGGGGGAGCTCCAGGAAACGCTCTCTGCATTCAGGAGGTGTCTGTGCCCTTCCTTTCTCTCCCCTGCCATAATAACCATCACTTCCTAAGGCGGAAGGGGGACCACCAGGCAGAGGCGGATCCAAGGAGGAGGGGAAAGCCTGGAGGAGAGGAATAGAAATCCCTGCGGCCGCTTGCCAGCTTGCAGAGCAGCCCCATTAAATGCAGGGCAGTCGGGGCGAAGGCAGAGCTCGGGGACCCGCGGCAGAGCTTGGCCACAAGCCCGAGGAGCAGGTGCCGGAGGGGGAGCGGGGGGCGACAGGCTCCTCTGCAGATCCGGCCTGGATTTGGCACCTGTGGGCTTTGGGGTGCAGACTGGCTCCCCCCAGCTCGCTCGGTTTGCAGAGTCCTTGCCAGGCTTGGGGAGATGCAGGGGAGCCATTGCAGCCGCTGGCCTGGAGCATCCCTGAGCATCCCGCAGGCTCCATGTAGGCAGGGGCTGGGGGCAGCGGCAGAGTGACCACCACCAGCAGCACAGGCACGTGGGGCATCCTGGGCATCTTGCTTATTTTTTAGCTCTTTTCCTTTCAGCCGAGCCTGTCCAGTCTTACAACTAAGCCACCATATGTGCGGTTGTGTGCAAAAGTCTCTCCTGTCAAAGCAGCTTTGTCAGAAAGAGGTGATGTCCATCCCTTTGCCTCTTCCCCCTGGGGCAGCCGTCCCCTGTGCCATCCCAGTGGCTGGGACAAAAGCCAGCACAACCTTTTGATAGGAAGAAAATCTCTCCTGTGAGGGTGGTGAGGCACTGGAACAGGTTGCCCCGAGAAGCTGTGGCTGCTCCATCCCTGGAGGGGTTCAAGGCCAGGCTGGATGGGGCTTGGAGCAACCTGGTGTGGTGGGAGGTGTCCCTGCCCAGGGAGGGATGGTGGAATGAGGTGATCTTTAAGGTGCCTCCCAACTCTAACCCTTCTATTTTATGATAGGGAGGGGATAGGGAAGCAAGGAAAGGCATCTTGCTCTAATCAGCATCTGGCCTGAGCTGCAGGTCTGTGGGTGCCCTCAGGAATAAGCTGCAGGGGTACAATAGCATCTGCTCACCTGGGGACAGTGGCCTGTTGGTGCAGGGGGCGGGGGATGAAGGGTGAGGGCATTTGGAGCTGCCCCTCAGCCCCTTGCAGCAGCTCCTCTGCAAGGATCACCAAGTGCTGTCCTAATGCTAATGAACCGAATCTTCATAAACCACCTGGGAAGTAGGTGAAGGTTGTTATCTTCATTTTGCAGAGAGAAAACCCTCAGTGTCAAGAGGAGAGAAAAGTGTCCTTTCCTCTGCCCTTTTGGCCATGACATTTCAGCATTAACCTGTTCCCAACAAGGGTTTCTTCCCTGATGGTATTTCTTCACCTTCCCTTCGAGTGTCTGCACTTTCCTAGACTGCTTGGAGCAGTGATTATTATTTTTTTTTTATTTAGCTTTTGTCTTAAGCTGTAAATAATTGAGTTTATCTTGCTGTTCCTGAAGCCTCTGTCATATTTGTTTGGAGACCCTGAGTGCTGGAGTGTTTGTATTTAATTTGTCATCTCTCTCTCTAGTTCTTCTGTGTCCCTCCTGCCAGCCGGGCGGACGGGCTGGGGGTCAGGGTGTGATGCTCACACCTGGTGGGGTTTCCGAGGGCTGGTGTAAAGGATAAGGGGTGGAAAAGGAGATGTTTTCATCCTTGAAAGGGCGAGAGAGTGGTGGCCACCTGGGGCAAGCATGGCCATGGGTGACACCAGCACTGAGCCTCACTCGGGGATTGGAATCCAGTGGTTTCTCCCCGCTGCTTGTTGGGAGGTTTTGCTCCTCAGGGTCAGGGGTACCGAGACCCTCCCCAGGCAGGGCAGGGAACGTCTGGGCAGGAGCTGTGCCCTGCGGAGCAGCGGGACAGGGCAGCCCCCAAGGCAGCTCCTCTCTGGGCACTTGGCAGCCACCTTTGCAATTGCTGGAGCTGGGAAGATGGAAAATGTATGTATTGAGCTACCAGGGAGCTAGAAAAATAAATAAAAAATCAGAATCTTAAGCAACGTGGTGGATGTCTGAACAGCTTTGGATGTGGGATAGATGGATAGACAACTGCCCTGATCCAGGTGGCATCAGGGAGCGTGTCCTGCCTTCCATGCTGCTACCCAGAGAGGGGAAATTGAAGGAAAAGTAAAAGGATCTGAGTTGTCTTGGGATAAGCTTTGAATATCCAGTATTACTTGAAGCTTTCCTTGTGTGCCCGTTCTGTATTAATGTCTCTTGATGGCCTGAGTTGGGCTTCAGGCTGTATTGGACTGAGGTTTGCAGCAGGATTTGAGGAATCCTGGGCACAAGAAGTTTGAGAAGGTGCTAAAAAACAGCAGGGAGGGAGAGGAGCTCATTCCACGGAACTCCTCTGCTCACCTGGGCACCCTGGGGCAGCAGCACGAGGGCTGAGCTGCCCGTCCCTGCCTGTGTCCCCCCAGCCAGGAGTTTGTCCCCACTCAAGTTTGTCCTCTCCATGTGGGAGAAGGATCTTCTCCTCCTCATCATCTACGGAGAGCGCTCTCTGGGAGCACGCGGAGGTCTCAAGGAGGTTGTTAAAGAGTCTCTTCAGCCCAGTGGGATTTGAAACCTGCAGGACTTCCATGTGCTGCTCTCTGCAAGTGTGTTATTGTCTACAGACCTATTTATCTCTGTTAGGGCTGTTGCCATAAATAGTATGATAAAAAAGAGCCATTCCAGCGAGTCAATGAGATAAAGGCTCCAGTCAAGAGCTCACTTTAAAGCTATCTTACAGATTCACTTAAACCTCAATAATTCTTCCTGTGGCAGCACTCATAGTTAGCTCCATTATACTCCTCCCCCCAAAAAAATAAAAGGAAAAGACCCCAGAGGGTGAGGAGGACAGAGAGAGTCTTTGCTGGGCATCATGGGGGTGGTTTGGAGGGGGAATGTGTAAACTCCGCTTTCCTTCCTCAAAAGCAGCCTCCCAGGGGGGAGTCCAGCCCCGGTGGTGGTGGGTGCCTGGTGGGTCCGAGCTCTGTTTGGTGGCCAAAGCCACCTCCGCGTGGGCTGGAGGTGTTTCTGCTGCTGGTGCCTGTGTGCGGCTGCGGCCCTTCCCCAGGGAACCGGGAGAACAAGCAGTTTGACAGCAGCACCTTGTTAATTTGAGTAACGTCTACGCTGGAGTAACTGTCAGAAGGGAACTTGCTGGTGGCATGTGGGGCTGGTGACAGCATCTCGCTCCTCTGACCTTTGCGCCACCGCTTGAAATAGGGCCCCGAGATCAGCGGTGAGTGAAAAGTGATAAAGTTTGCTGATACCTTGTTAAGACCATTAACTCCAAAAGGCCAAATATGTCATCTGCAGCCAGGGAGGGCTGTGGGAAGAACACGATTTTTCCCCAAATGACGTAAACCAGAGGATCGCTGAGGGATGCCGGCGCTGTGCTGCACTCTCTGGTGTCTGCCTTGAAACACTGGTAGTTCTTCCCTGGTTTCCCGGTGGGTTTTTCTCTGGAAGCAACTTCATTTCACTCTACTCCAAGGACACCTGCAATAGGAAGACAGGGATAACGAGCCATCCTGGAGCACGTGGGATGCGAGGAGCAGTCCTGGTCACTTTGGCATGCTCTAGAGACTTGCATTCCTGATGGTGGGAATGGGAGAGAACTGGGAGCCGAGGGGTGAAACTGGGCAAAGCAGCAGCCACTGGAGAGAGAAGCCCCATTCCTGGCCCTGCCACGCTCCTCAGCTCCAGGAGGAGAAAATTAATGAGCTATGTGTTTTTGTTTTAATTAGAATGGAAGGATCATCTTATTACTGCCTGTTACTGCTTTATGGTTTAGTTTCTATGTAGGTTATGGATTTATGGCTTGCAGGAGCAGCGGCAGAGTGCCTGGTCACCCCGCACCCACAGCAGCCCTCCTGGCACAGGGGACTTGGCAGCTCTGGGTTGTGTCCCAGTGCAGATGGGACCAGGAGTTGCTCCTGAGATGTTCATGGTTTGTCTTTCCTCTGAACACAGAATATTTTCCACTGCTTTTTGGTCCAAACCTGGACTCTATGCCCCATACCTGGTCCTGGTGCAGAGCATCACCCCCTCATCCTGCCAATAACTCCTCCTTCCCTTGGCCGAGGTTCTGCCCGCCCTGTTCCGCTTGCCACCGGGTGCTGTTTGACACCTTCCCCAGGTGGGTGCCCGGTGGGCTCTGACGTGTGCTGTGTGTTCAGGTGCTCCCCGAGGGACAGCTGCGAGCGAGCCGACGAGCCCTACCGATTTGCCAGCAGCATCAGCCAGTGCATGAGCATCACGGTCCAGCCCAGCAGCATCTCCGTCTCCCAGCACAGCCTCCCGGTAGGTGCTGCCCAGGAGCCGGGGTGGGGGGTGGTCCTGTCGGTGGGAGGTGTTTCCAGAGTATTTCGGGTTCACAGTGAACACTCCGTTCTCCGGCTTTTCTCCCTGCCCATCAGCACAAGTGTTTTCCCATGAAGTCAGGGACTGGGGAGGAAAGGGGTCATCTGAGCCGGGGAAGAAGAGGCGGGGTGTGGGGTGGCAGAAACAAATTCCCCCTTCCCCTTGGGCCTCAGCTCACATTTCTCTCGGTCCGGTTTCATTAGCTGTTGAAAGGAAAGGCTTTGTTTCCCAAAAAGCTCATCTGTGAGCTGTGCTCAGGCCTGGCTCTCTGAACCATCCCAGCTGCTGCTCCAAGCCCCCCCCCCCAGCGCCCCACGGCAGCTGGTCTTGCTGTGGCCCCTTCCTAAGCCCCCCTTGCCCGCCAGCGCTCAGTGTCGGAATGAAATGGGGCTGTTGGAGGGGCACTCACTCCGTCAGGCACCGGTTTGCCGTGGGGACGGTCCTCACCGGTGATGGGGTCGGTGGGGATGGTCCCCATCCATAACGGGGTTGGTGGGGACTCACTCATTTCTAACTGGGCAGGTTGTTGGAGCCGCTGTGCCTGGGGGGGTCTTTGGTGGCACTTGCTGCTGCTCTCCTGCACAAGAACCTTCTGCAACCGCTGTCACGGGTGGCACTGAGGGTGGCAGTGCTTCAGTAGAGCTGCCAGGGGGACAAAAAGCTGCCATTGCCACCTCTCCTGAGCTGCAGTACCCAAAGGCCCAGCAAGGAGGTTTTGTGTGTGTGAAGAACCTGCCTCCCTGGCTTTCTTTTTCCCATGAAAGGGCAGCTGGCAGCCCCCTGTGGGCACATGGGTAATTTAAAGGGGTCAGTACTGAATGGGAAACCAGCAGGTCCTGAAAATACAGAGGAAACTCGGGCGGCTCTGCTGGCTAACAGGTCACTGGCTGTGTTTTGTCCCCCCCTCTCCCCCTCCTGCAGCTCAGCCTGCTGGTGAGCGATGCTCCGGACCTGGCGGCCGGCGTCAGCTGCCTCTTTGGGAACCTGAGCGAGGTGGAAGGGAAGGTTTCGGGCAGCCGGGTGGTGTGTGTTTCGCCAGCAGCAAAAGATGTTCCTGCCATACCTGTGGATCAGGGTAAGTGACTGCCTTCTGGAGGGTGACGCGACGTCTGTGCCACCAGAAAGTGGAAGCATCTGCTGGGTGGCACGGACCCTTCGGGGCTGCTGCTGGAAATACTCCTGCTCCTCCTACCAAAGACCATTGAACCCAGGGAGCTAAATATGCTTTGTCCTTAAGAAATGCAGCCCACGCAGGGAACGACAGGCTGGGAGCAGGCAGCACCGTCTGCTTGCCCTGTCCCTGCGCCCTCCCTGTGCTGCCAGACAGGTCTCCAAGACTGGACAGGAGCTGCCTGTCCCCCCCCCAGGGGTGGCTCATGAGGGGGACAGGGACTCACATCCTTGCTACAGGAGGTGGATGTGGAAAGCAGGAGCCCCCCCCTCGGCCTGGCTCGGCACCCACGAGTAGGTGGATGCAGTTTCTATTTTTCAGTCCCGATCTTTGGGTTGTTTCTTTATTAATGTCACTGCTGACATATTTTCTCTTCCCATAACCAAAATGCTACTTGCTTAAAACTCATTTTCTCCTTGGCATCCTTCCAGGTGTCAACTGTGCTTCCCTGCTGATATCTTTGTATTTCTAAGGCATTATTATGGAGCCTGAGACTCGGTGAGCACTGGGGGCCGAGAGCCACCGTGGTTGCGGGGCCAGCCTAGACATCCCCACAGCAGCTCTGGAAGAGCAATCTGTTCTTAATTAACCCAGTGCTGAGGCTCTTAAAGAGCTTCACTGATGGCCTTGTTTCCAGCGTTGTCTCCTGTTCTAGTCGTGGGCTGCTTCTCAGAGAAGACTGAATTCGTGATTTTATGCTGGAGACAGAGTCTTTAGGGAACAGGATGAGATCCCACATTCATTTCAGCTGTGGCCCAAGGCAGTGGTTAGACCCTGTATGAGATACAGGGATGATGCCTTTTGCCATCAAGCCTGGTTTGGAGGCATCGCTGGAGCACCCTGGGGTGCTGGAGAGCAGGGTCCAGCCAGGGGGATGCTGAGCCCCAGCTTGGGGAATGGCTGCAGACTCACCACGGGCAGGGGGTAGTGTCCTGGTGGCCGGGAGATGGAAGCAGCCTGACTTCCACCTTCAGCAGATGGCTTGGGCACACTGGCAGGTGGGGAGCGGGTGCCCCCCCACGTCTGCTCTTGCTTCCTTCGTTACTGGTGCTGGGTCTGATGGGCTCTGCTTTGCATCCCCAGACTGGTTCGGTGTGGTGCTGCAGCTGAAGTCGCGGGAGACGGGGAGGACGTTTGTCAGCACGGAGTTCAAGTTCTACAACTGCAGTGCCCACCAACTGTGAGTGCTCCTTCCCCATCCCCGAGCGGAACCAAGCGCTGGCTGAAAAGGGAAAGGGCTGGGGATGGATGCTGGGCCCTGGGACCAGCTTGGGGAGGGGGGCGGTTATCTCGCTGCTTGGCTCAGCCGGCAGACACCTATGGTAGAAGGGAAGCCCACCGCTCCCCGTCTCCTCTGCCCTTCTCTGGGTGCCTGTGGAGCTTTCTCTGCCTTGTCAGACACAGGCGGAGTGAGCCTGAAAAAAAAAACCTTAACCTGCTGGTGCCCCCAAGCTGCGCTATCCCGCAACTGTGAACTCGGATCCATCTTCAGAGGCAGCTGGTGAAGGCAGCAGAGAGTGCGGGGTGGGGACGGGCTGTGGACGGTGGGGAGGTGGGCTGTGGGCAGCCGGAGGAGGCAGAGCCCATCCAGGCTGCAGGGTGCTGGCTGCTGCGAGGATGCTGCTGCCCAGGGTGAGAGAGAAGCTCGTGGTCACCAGAGGAGACAGCATCAGGCACTGACCTGGAGGTCTCCAGCCCTGGGGTCTGAGCGTGTTGATTTTAGACGGGGTGAGCAGGAGCTCCCTGCAGCCTGCCTGCCCTGGGCTTGTGGCAGAGAGCCCCATCCAGCTGCCCAGGTGTGTGGCTGGCACAGTGGGATGCTCTAAGGAAGGGCTCCATGGTGGTCTCGGTGCTGCTGAGCATCGTGGAAACGTCTCATGTCTGCTGTGAGAAGGTGGCATGCAGCTGGCTGGCCTTAAAGACACATTTAGAGACCTGAAGTGTTCATTGATTTCTCTCTGGAAACACAGCAAGTCCCAAAACACCCCAATGAAACGTGGGCAGGACCTGCCAGAAGTTGGATAGCAAAAGGCAGACCTGACCCACACGGCTGGGTGGCATCTTAGATGGCATCTCTGGTGACCAGCTCTGCTGTAAGAGTGTGATTTGCTTCTGAGCTGCCCATGGGAGTCAAGAAGTGCCAGCACAGAGTCATTCCCCATCTTTCTGCCCTGGGTTTGAAGCCACAAGACCTTCCCTGCTGCGCTCAGAAGCGTGTGCTGATGGACTTGCCTGGCCAGCAGTTTTTCTAGGCGTGCCTTCAATTTTTTTTTTTTAAATTTTGGGTTGAGCCATAGCACAGAGCAGAGGAACAGGGATGAAAGGAGCCCTGAGAGTTCTTCAGTCGCCTTGCGCTGCCTCTCCAGTGGTCTGCACCCCCCGTGACTCCCACCTCCTCGTGCACAGCTCTGTCCCTACATCCCTGTCCCTCAGCCAACCTCTGCTCCAGCTGCGAGCATTTGCAGTCCAGCCATTCCTCTCCATCCTTCTCTTTGGGAATTTGCATGAGGGATGGCATCACCCCGAGCCCTATTTTCACTTAGAAGCTGAGGTTTGCATCAGGAGAGGCAATGTGTCTTCCCTGGCCTGTCACTTGGCTTCTTCTGGCCGTGCCTTTCTACCAGCTCCTGTTTGGAGATAAAGTGCAAACGCGGTGTTAAATTCTGCAGCACTTACATCATCCCGGACTCGTTATCAACGGGTTCAACAAGGGCAGGAGCCGACCTGGCAGGAATGAATCACAGCATGCAGAAAGGGGGAAGGAATACAGGTCTCAGGCAGCCAGAGAAGAGAGACCTATTGATCCTGAGACTCCTCATTTCAATGGTGAGGGCGTCTGCGGGGAGCAGCCGGGCGCTTTCTGGCTGTGCAGCAGCACAAGGAGTGGTTGTGATGTGTGAAGCACATGTCCCTTAGAGGGTGGCACCAGGCTAAGAGGTGGTGACCTGGTGTAAGCCTCTGAGAGCTCAGGATCCTGCCAGGAGCTCCTTGTCCTCCTCTTCCAGGGCTGAAAGTGGCAGCCAGAAAACCACGGTGCGGCGAGCGATGCTGAGCCGAGCCCTTGGCCTGGGCGGTCAGAGAGGTCTCCTCCCTCGGACCCAGTGGTGCTGAGGCAAGCAGAGAGCTCTGGTGGCCCCAGACAGGAAAGCTGGAGGCCAGGCCAGGTGGGAGAAGGGCTACAGACCGAAATGGAGACAGAAATGGGTCAAACAAATGAGTAATTCAATAAGCTTGCAGCACTTGATATTATTCCCCAGATTTGTAGGTGGATGATTAAGAATAAGCTTCCTTGGCTATTAAGGTCACTACGGATGCATCAGAAGGAACATACAATTGAGTTTTTAAAACACGGATTCTCCTGGCAGCAGCCTGCAAGAGGCATCACCCTGGCACCTCTGCCCAGCTGGCAAGAGAGGCCCTGCCCACAGACCCATTTTCCTGCTTTTCCCTGGTGATGCTCGTCCCTCTGCGCTCACCCTGGGCTCGCTCCAGCACATCCCTGTCCCCGTCCCTGCCCACTCCAGGCAGCTCCTCGGTCTCTGGAGCCACAGGATGCCACACGGAGCTGAATCCCATGGAATTCTGCGGGATTCAATGTATACTCAGGCCAGCAGACGGTCACCAGGACGCTGCCACGTGGTGCAGAGGGTTGGCCCCTGAGATGGAGGAGGTGGCTGGTGCAAATACCAGCATCTGTCACGGACCGTGCGTCTCGCTGGCAGCCAGTTGGTGTGGAATAAAAGCCACCCAGGCGGTTGGCTGGCAGCTGGGGCCACCCCCCCCGCCCCATCTGCAAAGGGTCTGCCTTCTTTCAGAAACATTTCATAAACAGTTAATTTCTTCCAACAGGAATCAGAAGCGCTCGCTGGACGCTGCGCTCCCAGCCCATGCAGAAGTGTTACTGTTGAGTTGAAGCATTCCTGACTCAGAGCACAACTGGCCCAAGTTTTTGCCAGGCTTGCCTTGTTTTCTGCTTTCTAGAAACTGAAAGTCAAGCCTGGTGTCTGTGCAATACTGTGCTTTATTCCACGCTGGTGAATGAATTCGTGCTGTGTAATAAATCCCAGCTTGTATCTTAATAGCGAATGGATTGTGAGGTGGTTTCAAGACCGCCTTTCCAGTGTGTGCTTTCCAAAATATTTTTGTTGTTTGGTGTTGGATCAAAACATCCCTCCCCACAAATAGTTTTCCCGTGAAGGATGCTGAGGCTGGAGCTCTGGCTCGGTCTGGCCCTTTGCTGTGCAGCTCTCCCGAGGTGATTCCCTCCCCCCTGACCCTCCGTTCTCCCCCGCAGGTGCCTGTCCTGCGTGAACAGCGCTTTCCGATGCCACTGGTGCAAGTACCGGAACCTCTGCACCCACGACCCCACCACCTGCTCCTTTCAGGAGGGACGGATCAACGTCTCTGAGGTACCAGACTGAGCTTTCAGTGCTCCTGAGCTCTTCTTTGTTTTCTTTTTATGGCACAAGTACCACAACCAATGCTTTTGTGAGGTTTTCTTCCATGGGTTGGGGCTCATCTCTTGGCTGACACCAAAAAGCGCGGCTACGGCTTTGAAGGAGCTTAGGAAGAAAGTGTCAGTTTAGGAAAAACGATGTGTCTCGACCTGAATGCAAAGCTGATCCCACCTCTGATGCTCAGGTGTGGGGATAATGGGGGTTGCTGTGGTGCTTCCCTCCGGGGGCTCAAAGCCTCCTCAGCCCAGCGCGTTGCAGCGGCTCCGCTTCACCTCCAAGACGTGCGGGGATTTGCCTGATGGCAGGAATGAGGCAAGTGCCGAGCTCCTTGGTGGGATTCTGCGGTGGGTTGTGTTGGCAAGCCCGAAATTTACGGCAGGAGCCTGACTGTAAACTGATGAAGAAGGGGATTACAGACGTGAACAGCCCCAGAGTTTGGAAGGGAGAATCGATTCAGGTTCCAGCGCTGTGGTCTAGGAGCCATCTCTCTTAGCAGTTAATAAAAGGTGGGGGGCTCGAGTCCAAAAATGCTTTTAGCAGTTGGAAGGAGGCATAGCCTGTTGACGGCTCTGCCAGATCTCCTGTTTGTCTTGAGGCGGAGGGATCCATGGAGGAAAGGAGTTTGTTAGCACGGGTTCCTCAGCAGCCTCAGAGAGCTGCTCCATGTGGCAGAGGCATCAGATACCCAAGGAGAAGCATCCACCCTGGGGACAAACCAAAAGCTTTCTCAGTCCAGTTTAAAGTCAAGAAACTCCCTTTCAACCTAAGAAGAGAAAGCAAAAGCCTTTGCTTTTCCTCTCTCAAGTGATGTGGGGATTTTTCTCCTTCGTGCTCAAGGCATCGCTGTCTTCCCCAGGCTTTACAATTGTAGTTCTCCGTTTTATAGGTCTTCAACCCCATGATCTCAGAAGTGTCTGACAAGTCTCTGGTAAAGTAGGACAATCCCATTATCTCCGTTTTTCTCCTGGGAACAGGCGCAGGACTTGCCTGAGATCACACAGAGGGAGCGAGCGGAGGAGCTGGTATCTGCCAGTTCCTGCTGGGATCACAGGACCGGCGCGTCTCCGAGGAACTTCCTCTGTTGTCTTCATCCCGTGGAGGCGGTTTCTTACCAGGGGCTGTTACGGAATATCTAATGCCTTCCTTTGCCAGGGGAAGTTCAGGCTAGATATTAGGAAATATTTCTTTCCTGAAAGGGTT
>VZRU01004985.1:92954-106143 GCA_013398155.1 Pedionomus torquatus | reverse complement strand
GAAGATCTTAAAAGGTCCCTTCCAACCTAGGTGATTCTGTGATTCCTGGTGGTTGCCCTTGATAAGGGCTGATGATAACGATGCAGATGCACCACTGCTGGTCATGACTTCTCCAGAAGATGCTGGGCCATGACCAGGCAAATCCACCCACCGAAACCTCATTTGTTTGCTTATTTAATGGCAAATGAATTGCGACGTGCGTCCACAGTGCAGCCCTAATGCCTTTACAGCGGGGATTTCACTGTGGCTAGCACAAGTCATCAGATAAAAGCCTCATAAAGAGCTCCCTCTCTTAAAACTCGGGTCACAACGTCCTCATTGGCCTGATGGATGGAGCAAAATGTTTGGGCTCAGCAACACTGCTCCCTTCCCAGCAGAGGGTGGGTTGTTTTCGGGGCCAGCACGGTGCTGCCGGTGGGAAGGGTGACAACGGTGGCCGTGCCTCCTCCACGCAGGGACCCACCTCGGCACGGGCTGCCCTACTTTCGGTCCCCTGTGCCTCTCCTCGTGGAAGATCGGCACACGTGTTCACACAGGGCTAGAAATGTTCTCCTGCCTTTATATTTAATTTAAGAGAAAATATCTTGAATATTCCCTTTTACTCCTGGCCCATCAGAATTCGAGTCCCGGTGGGATCCGATGTGTAACGAGCTCCCTTTGATGCTGCCAGGAGTCGTCTGGCTTGAGAAGGGAAAAGAGCTGGAAGCCTCAGCCACTTCACGAGGCGATGGGGGAGAGGAAGCCCTTCTTCATGAGCTGCACCCTTGCTCCGTGTGAGCTTCTGGCTGTATTGACCGAGCTAAATGCTGTCTTTTTGCCCTGCTTTCGGTGGAAACACAGCCAAAGACTGAGCTTTTTTCGGTCTCTCTGCCTGCCCTGTCAATAGGAATAATCTACTAGCAGCTAAGGGCAGAGCTGGGTCGTAGGGGCGGTGATGCAGAGGACAACCCCCGAAGGTGGGCTGGTACTTCGTCAGGGCAAGTGGCCTGTGGAGCCATCGGTAGGTGCCAGCCACTGGCCTCTACGATGCTGGAGAGGAGATGCCCCTTGAGTCTCTGGTTCGTGTCATGCTGTTGTATGAGCAGAAGTGAAAATGTGCAAAGCGTGGTTTTGGTTGGCCGTCGTGGGCAGATAAATGCAGAACCTTCACAGCCTCCAAAGCAGAGGTGTCTCCCAGGACGGAGCTGGATGTTCTTGATATCCTCCATCCGGTGGGAAGTTTCTGGTGTGGGGTAAAACCAGCTCTTTGGAGGCCTCCGTTTCCAGGTGGGCAGTTCTCTAGGAGTTACTAATTAAATGAGAGCTCTATTTTCGCAGCGTTTTCTTAGCCTGAGGCTTCATTTGTCCAAAGAAGGTGCCTGTGCAGATGTTGTTGTCCAAAGAGCAAGGGGAAGGCAAAGGTCTGGGGCTGGTTTGCATGCCCAACAGCAGGGTTTCTCCAGGTCTCGTGGGTGTGTGCCATGGATTGTCTTGCTTTACAAAGCTTCAGATCAGGCCTGTGATATCAGTTCCATGTGTCTGAGGTGGTTGGGTTTGCGTGTGTACGAGGTTACAAGATGCCTCTCTCTAAATGTACGAAACGTGCAGATGAAGGGGAAATTGGATGCATAAATACATTGCTACACCCCATCCCAGTGGAGAGCTAGAACCAAATAAATCCCATTAGTTTCCCAGAGTGTGGGATCCCGTCCCTCTTTGATGTCCACTGTGTGTAGATAATGTCATTTCCATGTGTGAGATGCTGCATCGGGGACGGAGCGTTGCAGATCGTGGGGGTTCGGTGCAGGAGTCCGATTTGTGACTCCTTTAAATTCCCGTTGCTTTTAAAGGCACTCCTTTGCCCCTGGCTGTGCCCTTGGGTGCTTGGAGTGCCACCTGATGTGCCTCCAAGGAAATAAAACAAAATGAAACCTTTCTCATATCTGTCCTTACGTTCCCCCCATCACTGAATGCCTGAATGGGAGCTCTGATGTGTAGGAGAGAACTCAGGGCTACCCCTGAGCCCATGGAATGACTTTGCTGGGTCACATCTAACTTCTGGAGAGATGTGTTTGCCAGAAAAAGTACCGTCAGTGACAAAAAGCCCAGTTGCAGCACGATGAACTCATCTCAGTTGGAGAAGATTGGTTTGAGCTGGTTGGCAGCCGCCTCCCTTCATCAGTGGATTTATGGGGGGTGTCACCTGCGGCGTGCGGTGGCTGGTGGTGGGAAGGTGCTCTGGGGGCAGATGTTCCCACCTGGAAGGTGGCTGCATTGGAGGGCATCGCTTCCATCCTCCCCTCTGGTGTGCAAAGGGCTGTTCGTGGGTGAGGAATAGGATCTCCAGCCCTTCCGTGGGTTGTTGTTTTTTTTTCCCCTGGCTGTAAATGACACAGAACGTCATCAACGAAGGTGGCAGATGTGGTTTGCAGCACCTGCATCCAGCACAGAGCTCGGGACATAAGGGCACCGGGCAGGAATTCAGCAGTGAGACCAGTCTCACTGCCTTTCTTTTCATGTTCGGTTTCCAAGGAGCAAGGTCTGCTCTCCTTTCCAGTGGCATAAATGAAGAACAATGTGTTTCCATGAGTGATGGGGACCGTAATCTACATCATTGGCATCACAACTGTGAGCCAGGGCTTTACATTCATCTGCCAGATCCGTTTATGTTTATAACTTTAAAATGTTGTGTAGCAAGTTAATGTTTGTGGAGGGGGTTGTTTTTTGGGTTGAGTTTTTTTGTTTTTTAAGATGAAAAGTATGAAAATATTATATTTTCTTCCATTTGGGCTAAATCCCGTAGTGAAAAGAAATGCCTGCCATTTCTAGGCAATTTTTTCCAGATATGAGCAAGAAGATTTGACCTACTAAAACTGCTCTGTTAAACACAAATAATAACCATGGGTGCTCTGTTCTACTCCAGAGGCAGATGCGTATCACAGGTCTTTAAGGTATTTATAGACCTTGGAATCTTTGAGGCTAAAAAAGTGTTGGAGAAGCATAAAATGTCTTTGTAAATTGTGTGTAATGATACTTCATAGGCAGAATATTCCCTCAGAGCCTGTGTCACTCACACGTCGGAGCCTTGTCTTCCTCCAGCAGATCTTCTGATTTGTGTTTATTCTGGTGTACAGAAGTCAAGAAGGATAATGAGAGGATTCAGCGTGTGTTTGTTTAGCGAGAGGAGGCAATAATGGCCTTTCTAACTCACTGCAGGATTTACTTCTCATGAATTAAAAAACAAAGTAAACTGATTATGGAACAAATGGTCTATTCCAGCGGCTGCGCTCTCTCCCTTTTATTCTGGATTTTCTGGATGCTCAGCTCCTCCTGGCTCTAGCACAGGAACGTGCAGAATTGAGCACCCAAACCTGCTGCAAACCAAGGGACAGTCTTGCCATTTGCCACCATGAGGGGACCTTTTCCACAGCCACCTGGCTCCCGTCCCAGTAGCGGGACTGGTGCTGCCAACCATGTCCCAGTTCATCACCGGGTTCCTATAAAGCGAACAAGCGTTGGCAGAGGCGTCACAAAAGCTGGTAATACATCTCTAACGAAGTAATTTAGATCCGGGAGTGGGCAGAAGAGGCGGTGAATGGACAAACCACCCAGGAGAGCTTTGGAGAGCCATCACCCCATCAGCTCTGGGTGCGCAGCGTGGGACCCCAGTGCTCCTGCAGCACCCACCCCCGCGGGACCCCTGCCCACTCCCCCACCCTCCACGGGCGGTGGGTGCACATCGCTGCTGCAGCAACTTAAAACTAAAAACAAGGGAATAGAAGACCTGAAAGCAGAACCATGGCCGTGGAGGGGCAGTGGCACCACCAGGGAGGAGAGGGGCCTCCAGCAGCGCGTTCTGCATCAGCCGAGCGAGCCCCGCGCCCTCCACGAGCCCCCGCGGCGTTTGCAGCTTCACTCACTCATCTGATAAATTCAGCAGCAGCCGCCGGCAGCGCCGTGGCTCCCCACCGCCGCCCGGGGCTTTCGGTAGCGTGGCATCTTCCTACGTATTGCTCCATCCCAAAATGCCTCTCCTCTTATTAGTGTGATCACTGTAGCTGTCAGCCAGCGCGGAGGGGGCTGCCTTTCTGGGTGTTCCCCCGAGCTGCCTGTGCTCGTGGGCTGCGTTGCCTCTTTTTTTTTTTCTTTTTTTTTTCCACCAGAATCTCAATGTGACATTTTTCTCCCGCTGAAACCAAAGGGGAAAAAAATCTATTATGTCCTCCTCATCTCTAATGATGGCAGAACAATTTTTTGCTACCAGCATTTCCAGCACTAGAGAGGGGATTTGAAAATGTAAGTCCTCTCCCATGTCTCTCAAGCAAGAAGCGTTTCTTTAACAGTCGTCTCACGAATGGCAGTGCCCAGGAAGGATAATGGTCCATAACATATTCATTATTTTCAGGACTCTGCACCGAGGTTCTCCCACTGGTGGTGTGGCTGGAGATTTTTTGTTTTCAATCACAATGTGATAAAAGATTCTGCAGCTCCAGGATGCCTTTCCTCCCAAACACGGGCTTTCTGCAGAGCGAGGGACCTCTCCGAAGTGGAGCTGTTTGTCTCCCCGTCGGTCCTCGACGTGACTTTGAGGTTAAATGCAAAACCTGAGGCGCGGCCAGACCTGGAGGAGGAGGTGTTACTGGTGCATGGGGTGTAATTGCGTGCGGGGCTCGGGAGAGCTGGCAGTTGGATGGAAAACACCAGGAGTCTCGGGAGTTTGCTGGGGGCAGTGCAGAAGCTGGGCTGGGGGTTGGATCCGTGATACCAGGGTCTGTGGGAACCTCAAAGCTGAGCCTCACGGTGGAATTCCCTTCCAGCCTGTAAACCTGCTCCACCACTAGAAAAGGGCTTTTCTTTCCTCCCTGGCGTAGCTGCTGGAGTTCAGAATCGCGGCTGTTAATCCGTGAAAGTCCCTGTTAGAAATAAAATAAAAAATATATAAGGAAAAGTGCCACTAAAAAGGTTTACGAGGCAGCAGTTTAAGCTACTGGCTTCTCCAAACTGGGGAAGCATCTGTTTCTCATTTACAACTTGCTTGAGCCAGTAGCGAAACCACATCCCATCGCTCTGGACGGGAGCGGGAGCAGGGCTCGGTGGGCTTAATGGTCATTAGTGGGAGAGGGGCATTTTCTCTCTGGTTGCAGGGTCCCAGTGGGAGCTGGGCGAGGACATAGAAGCATAGAATGGTTAGAGTTGGAAGGGACCTTGAAGACCATCCAGTTCCAACCCCCCTGCCCTGGGCAAGGACACCTTCCACCACACCAGGTTGCTCCTCTCTCCTTGCCTTGCCCTCCGGGTGGTTTCCTTGCACTGCTGGGCAGGTTGGCGAAGGGCTTGGGATGCCAGTTAGGAGAGAAAGGAGGCTTCAGTCTGATTTTTTTTCTTAAATTTCTACTTTAGCTTGGGATTAATCATTCAGTGTCCAATACTTACAGGTACTTAGATACCTACTTCCATTAGATCAAAGCAAATTAGAGCTAAACAGAATGTTAATGCTCCCGGTGGTCAGAGCCTGTTTCTGGCTGTGTTGCATTTCCCGGTGTATAAATTGAGGGGAAACTGTGTCTCCCAGCGTGTTAGGAAGAGATAATGTCCAGGACGTTGAGGTCTTATGGGAGGGATGGCGTACAATTACCAGGCACTGATAGGTTTGGGGTTTTTGTGGCTCGTCTCAGTGTCCTTTAGCCGTCGAGTCCGCGGGGAGCTGGAGCTCTGCTCGTCTGTGCAATGGTGTTTGCAGGGAGAGCATCCTTTTTGGCATTCGGCGTCTCGCATGGCCAAGTCTTGAGCTACTGCAATATTAAAGCTTGTGATTAATTTACAGTTGCGTTATTTTGGCCAGATAGGGGCAGAAGTGGAAACAAATCCCACTTCTCTTTACTTGATGTTTTAATTGCCGTGCTTAGCTCTCGGAATATGTAGTTTTGGAGGCAGCAGCATTTTGCTCTTTTCTTTGCTCCTTTATTGCGATCACACAGATGTTTGAAGTATTTTCACATGGTTTTCAATGGAAAATTTAGTAGGCTCTTTGCAATTTCATGGCATTTTGCAAACTCAAAAATGAGGCTGTTTTCAGGGACTGAGGAGCTACCCTTACCCTTTTTTTCACTGCCTCTGGCTGAGAACTCCTGAGCCTTAATTTGTTTACGAAATTACCATCGAGGATGAAGTATTGTTCTTTATTTACCGCCAGTTTTTCTCTCGCCCCTAGGCCAGTTTGGGAAGCCTTTGGGGTTCAGGGGAGAGCCCCTTTGGTTCCCACAGGGGCTGGGAGAGCTGCAGGAGGGCTGGCAGGCAGGCTGGTGCCGGTGTGGCAGGAGCAGGACCTCTTTAATCTCCACTTTCATGCAAGAGGCTTCAATTCCTCATCAGGAAAGGAAAACTTCATGAAGTGAAATGTCTTTGTGCTGTTTTGTCTCAGACCCAGCTTGTCCCTCCCTTCTCCTCCTGATGAGCAGCCTCTCCCCGCTCCTGGAGCTCAGCATCCCTCTCTTTTTCTGGTTCTCTCCCCCAAATGCCTTTGCTGTGGCCTGGCAGGTGACAGATAGTGCTGGGAGGCTCTGGCTGTCACATACTTCTGCATTTGCATTTGACTCAGGAAAAAAAAAAATAAACCTTCCTGGAGCAGCTCCTGATTACATCCCAGAGGTGTGGAAAGGCTTTGATCTGCAGCCAGAGCCACTGTCCATTTGTTTGAACCTCGCTGAGCTGGGCTGGGATGTCACCTTCTCCCTGCCTGTGGGGCTGGCAGGGTCCCTGTGGGGCTGGGGTTACCGTTTCCAGGCTGATGTCAAAAGGCTGAAGGGACTGTGTCCAGGTGAGTTGGAGATTTAAGGTTTTGAAGCCCAAGGGGTGCTGTGAAGAAGGCAGAGACCTGGTGCCTCAGATCCCAGGGGCGTCTTTTGGGCGAGTCTTCCTCCTCCTCCTGCTCTGTGGTCTCTCCAGTGAACACCCAGGGGCAGGAGACGTGCTGGTGCCATCGGTTGGTGGTGATTTTGCTGCTGTTGCTTTTCGTGCACTGACTTGTGCCCCTCACAGTGTCTGCCCCACTGATGTGCAGCGAGATACAGTCGTACAAAAATTACTTAGATTTTGTTTCCATCCTCCCTCCTCTGGGAGAGATTCCTCCTCAGATCCAAGGACAGACACTCCTTTGAAAGCCGTAAGACCTTTACAGCTGCTGTTTGCTGGAGGAGGCTCTGAGTTTATTGCAGATGCCAAACCCTTTGCTACGGTTCCTAAGAGAAGAGGCCAGTTTTGCAGAGTAGACAGAATTTCGGAAGGCCCAGGGGGATGAGGATTAGGGTGCTTAATCCCATCGGTGTAAAACCCCAGCCCTACTCTTCTGGATACTGGCTGCAACCAAATCCTCCCATCCTTGGATGTCCTCTGCTTCCCAGGAGCAGGGATCAGGGAAGAGCATTGCTTTAGAGACGGAAAGGGCAGTTCAGTGCCGCTGCTTTACCCTCCCCCATGGAGGCAGACACCCCCCCGGGCAACCCCCCAGCGAAGAGAAAACCAGGACAGTGGGATCATCACAGCGAGAGGCCGTGGGAAGGGGTGAGAGCAGGCAGAGCCTTCCATTTATTCCCCAAAATAGCAGTGTTCCTTCTTCTGCAGTGAGAAAATTGGGGTTGGGAGGACTGTAATGGGGATTTCTTTATTTCTGCACTTCACCTGCAGTGCGGTTGGACCAAGAAGTGACTGGTTCTGGAAGCTGCAGGATGTGCTGGGACATCAGCCCTGCCACCGGAGACCTGGCCGGACCCGCGGAGGCGCTGTCACCACTGTAACCTCCCCCTCTCTTTTATTGCCCCCCTCCCCCAGGACTGTCCCCAGCTCTTCCCCACGGAGGAGATCCTGATCCCGGTGGGAGAGGTGAAACCCATCACACTGAAGGCGAGAAACCTGCCCCAGCCCCAGTCGGGCCAGCGTGGGTACGAGTGTGTCCTCAGCATCCAGGGGGTGATCCACCGCGTGCCCGCCCTGCGCTTCAACAGCTCCAGCGTCCAGTGCCAGAACAGCTCGGTGAGATACCGGGATGGGAACCTGCCCCAAAACCTGCCCAAAACCGGGGGTAAACTCTGAATGGGGTGGGCTCAGCCTCGGGAGGAGTCAAAATTCCTCGGGGTTAAGCGAATCATAGAATGGTTAGAGTTGGAAAGGACCTTGAAGATCATCGTGTTCCAGCCCCCCTGCCCTGGGCAGGGACACCTCCCACCACACCAGGTTGCTCAAAGCCCTAATCCCGAATTCCAGGTGGGAACCTGCCATGGGTGCACCAGGCGTTTCATTTATCCCAGCCTGGAGGAGAGCTGTTATCTGGCGGTTCCCTGCCTGACTGCAGGGGGTCAGCGAGGGGAAAGGGAGGAGGAGGAGGAGGAGGAGGGAGGGCGAGGAAGGTGTTAAGACAGGCTAATTCACGCGGGGGAGATAAGGCGAATCACAGGCCCCTTATCGGGGAGCTGTCGAATTCCAGGTCACGGTAGCTGGATGAATACAGCAATGCTAAAAGCAGCACCGTGCGGGGAAGGAAAACTGCCAGGGGAGAGAGCACAGCGTGGTGGGGAGCGGGAAATCACCCAAATGCTGCTGCTGGGGAAGCGGGCAGGGGAGGATGACTCTGCTCTGGAGGACGGGGCTCAGCCCCCGCCAAGGGACCTGGCAGGATTTTACCCCAGAACATCCCAAATCAGGTACTCGGGGATGCCAAAACACGGATGGTGAATGCAGGCCACCCTCCGAGGCCACGCTTGGGTCTGGCGTGGCACGCCTGGGTTGCCGGAGAGGCGAGGAAGACCCTGGTCCTACCCTTCCTCGATGTGAATTGGAAGAGGTCCACGGGCAAGCAGGGCACACGCGGTTTGTTTTAGGCAGCAGAACAGGGTCCGCTTTAATATTCAGCGCAGATGGTCTTAAATTGTTAATGACGTTTTGAATTTTTAAAAATTTCACTGGATATTTATATATCACTGGCCATCTTTGGGCCTTGCAGCTTGGCGGATAATAAATGTATTCATAGTATATGGTACTTTTCCTATCCAAAGCGATTTATAAGCACTAGAGAAGCACTTTTATTCCTGTTAGGCTAATTTGAAGCAGTCGGTAGAGAATGTAAGGGCAATTCTGTGCTCACAAGCTCCGTCGCTTGTACAGAAGATCTGGCCTTGCTCCGACTTAGTGAAGCCCAGACAAAGTGAATGGGAACAACCCAACGTAAGTGAAAACTGTACAGTTATTGCACAGCGAGTCAGAGCCATCTGCTCTGCTTTAATCCTCGTTCCCTCTTCCCAAAGAGGACGGCAGCCTTCACTCTTCACTCACCTTTTAAAGTCTCTTTGGCAACTCGTAACTGACTCAAAGAGAACACCAGAATGAAGCCTCATTGGGGCTGATTGTGTTAATGGGAATTTCAGAACACACTGGGAATTCACCCAGAGCATCAAGACAGACCCCGCCACGGCCCCCAGGATGTCCACGAGGAGGTGAATAATTCAAAGCTGTGCTGTCCTGGCCTCGGCTGAAGCGGGGAGTGGGAAAGGACCCCTCTCTGCACCGTCTAGTTTTTTTCTCAGCTGTTGCCTATTTCATCAGCCAGAGTTCTGCAGCCTGATTTTTAAGCTCCCAGTCACACCAGGGTGCACGGTGACTGTGTACAGAGATAGCCTGAAGGCAGCAGTCCTTCCAGCGTGATTAACTAGAGGGGCTGTATTGATAAGCTAGAGACTGAGTGACAAGAGCAACCACTGTGAGTGGAATAATTAATCTATTACCTCTCACAAGGACTAGATCTGATTTAATTATCTCTTCCTGGTGAGGAGGAGGGAGTCGAAGCAAGACCCTGGAGATGGAGTGTAGTGGTTCAGACATCAGCACAGGTTTTTGAGCAGAGATTAATCAAGGTTTATTGAAAATAAAAATATTATTTTCCTGTTAGTATCTCTGATGCATCCTCCCAAGCGTTTCATCCTCCATCTTTTCCAGTATCTCTATGATGGGATGGACATAAGCAACTTGGCCGTGGACTTTGCTGTGGTGTGGAATGGGAACTTTGTTATTGACAACCCGGAGGACCTGAAAGGTAACGTCTGCCCGAGGTGGCTTCCACGGCACAGGGAGGAGGGTGATGGTGGGTGCTGGGGAGCTGCTGGTGGGTCCTGCTTTGGGTGAGAGCAACTCTTTCTGCCCCACCGATGGTGGAGCTCGCTGAGCAGCAGCCTTGGCTTTGGGAACTGACCGTGAGAGTCCTCTCTCTGACTCCTTAAGTCAGAACCCACCACGTGCCTTTGCTGAGAGCCCAAGAGCAGCCGTGGTCCATGGGGCTATTTCCATTCCTGGCCTGCTCCTGAGCTCCCGTCCCCTCCATCCCCGCAGTGCACCTCTACAAGTGCGCGGCCCAGCGCGAGAGCTGCGGGCTCTGCCTGAAAGCCCACCCCAAGTTCGAGTGCGGCTGGTGCAGCGGCGAGGCCAAGTGCACGCTCCAGCCCCACTGCAGCGCATCCCCCCTCCAGCCCTGGCTCGACTGGTCCAGCAGGAACGTCAAGTGCTCCAACCCCCGCATCACCGAGGTAAGAACCTCTGTCGTGGTTCTGTATATACAAAACCGTATCAAGCTCCCAGGATGACCATCACGTCACCAACAGGCGTCGGGAAAAGTCTAAGGCTGGACTCGGTGATCGACAGGAGCTGGACACCAGATCTGGAGTCAGATCAGGATCAAAGGAAGACGAAGAAACAGGGTCCTCCTTGGATGTCGGTCATCGAAGAAAGAGAGTTGACCCTTTGATCCCCGAGCTTGATACTGAGCACGATGCAGATGGGATGGAATATCCTGTTGGTCAGTTTTGGGTCCTCTGTCCTGTCCCCTCCTCCCCACAGCTGTGACCCCTCGATGCTTTTCCACTTCTGACCCTCCAAGGGGGCAAATAACAGAATTCCCTGCCCTTGGTTGTTCCAGCACTAAGGATAAGCAATCCTGACTGCTCTGCAATTCCTTCTTGCTCTCTGCACCATCCCTTGCTGTGATCGGGTCTTATCACCCTGAGAGTGAACAGTTTTCTGATCAATCTGCTGTTAATTTCAGAGTTTGGTTAGTTAGAAGAGGCCCAGCTAGAAAAGTAAAATTGTAAAAACAGAAAATTGTTTCGTTTTACCTCAAACCAGGTCAACCTCCATCCTTCCCTCCCTCCCCTGCTCCCCACCTTCTCCTTACTCCTTCCAGCCTGGGTTTGCTCCCTCCCTCCCACTCCTCCGAACACCCACCCTCGTCCAGCCGGCCCCGAGAAGCCGGGAATAAAACGCTCCGTTACTTTGCTGGGAAGTTTAACGTGCGGATCGGCCGGCACGTGGCCGGGGTGTGCAGCCCGCTGGCCCCGCCGAGCAGCTGCCACTCGCCCGCGCCGCGGCCGGCGTTGGGGTGACCGCTATGGACCGTTGCAGGGATGCTAATTAAATGAGGGAGCTAATTAGTCCATAGTTGATGCTCCTGATGTTTTTGTTCAGCCCACTGAGGGATGCAAAATGTCTCCCAGGAGCGTTTTTACCGGTGAAACTGCGCTCGGTCTGTTAATGTTACTATTAGGAGTGACACTCACATCAGGTGGGGATGAAAGATTTTGACTTCTCACTTAATTAACTCCCCCCAAAAGCCTCCTTTGCCCTGACTGTGCCCATACTGCAGAAGGCAGAGGAGGGAAGGGGTGTAGAAGTGTTGGACCCAAGTAGCCTGTTGCAGTGATGCTGGTGGCAGGGCGGCAGCAGGGCTTAGCACACAGCTGAATAAGGACCCCAGTGGACATGCCCTCCAAACCCAGATTAGTTTCTACACCAGTTTAGCTAAACTGGCCCGTGCTCAGCCCCACTGGGAGGAAGGCACCAGCCTCCTTGTTATAGAGGAGGGGAGGAAACAGCAGCGGTGCTGGGTCAGGGCTGGAGGAGGGTCTTGCTGAAGAGCTTCCATCCACCCCACAGGGGGCATTACCAGGCTTTTGTTATTTCTTTCTTAGACCTTCTGCAGAGCCTGGTTGTACCTTTGATGGGTGGGTATTTGTCCTGTACCTTTGATGGGTGGGTATTTGTCCTGTACCTTTGATGGGTGGGTATTTCTCGCATGCAGTGTTTGTAGAGTGCAGAGCGGAGCCTGGGAGGCTGCGGAGGAGCAGAGGTGGTGTTGCTGGCTGTGCAGAGACCTGGAAGCGTTGAGAAACATTGAGAGTCCTTTCCTAGGCTGGTTTCTTGGTTTGGCAAGTCGTAGCTGTCTTTACAGAGAGATAAAATGAGCCTTAAAGGCTTCCCTGGTTACTCACCTTGTCCTGCCTGTTGTCAGAACCCAAAGCTGTCTTGCCCGAGTGCTATTCTGCTTGGGCACGGTTATGCTGCAAGATGCAAAGCAGCCTCTGCCTAAGACTTTTTTCACCATAAACCACTCAGGCAGTTGTAATGTTGAAGAAGTCTTAGATTTATTTATTTACCCCTCCTTGAGCTAAGCAGAGAAGGGGAAAAACACTCTGCTCCAGCCACCAAGTGACTTGCATGGAAGCGCTGCCAGGCTGGCTCTGGCGGCTGGCTGCGGGCACGGCGCTGCCACCGAGTGTTTTATCACTGTCCAACTTGAAAGCAATACTCTTGGTCTCTGTCCAAGGAGAAAAGAGCAGAGCTTTGCTGGTAGAGATTTCTTGTCCCCGTAACCAGGTCCGTGTCTCAGCCTTCAAAGCGGGATGCGTAGGGTGCCTGCCAGGGGATATTTTGAGTCTCAGGAGATTAGAATCATAGAATGGTTAGAGTTGGAAGGGACCTTCAAGATCATCCAGTTCCAACCCCCCTGCCCTGGGCAGGGACACCTCCCACCACACCAGGTTGCTCCAAGCCCCATCCAGCCTGGCCTTGAACCCCTCCAGGGATGGGGCAGCCACAGCTTCTCTGGGCAACCCCTTCCAGTGCCTCACCACCCTCAGAGCAAAGAATTTCTTCCTAATACCCAATCTAAATCTCCTCTCTTCTAGTTTAAAACCATTACTCCTTGTCCTATCACTCCACTTTATATGTTGAGATTGCCCTGGGTGGATTTAGAGATGAGAGTATTGAGTAGGAAATGTCTGTGCTTTCATTGCTTATTCCACAGTGAGGGTCAGAGAGAGAAAATCCACATTTCAGGGGGGTGTGTTGTCCCGTGGCCTCTGCTGACTCTGGCAGTTCTGTGAGCTTTTGTGAT
>VZRU01004985.1:57426-92899 GCA_013398155.1 Pedionomus torquatus | reverse complement strand
TGTTTTTTCCACCTCCTGCCCTTCTTTTTGCGAATTCATAGCTTTTTTTTTTTTTTTTCCCATGAAAGTCAAGTTTGCAGTTTTCACTGCTGTAGAAAAAGGAGGAAAGCAGAGGGAAGTAGTGGCTCTTTTCATGGCCACGGGTGGATGGGAAGGACGCTGTACAGGACTAAAACTCTTACAGAATTTGGCTAAGTTCTTGAGCAGTCAATCTAGAAAAGATGGTAAAGCCTGAGTAGAAGCCCTGCAGCGTTGGTATCCCTAAACCCAAACCTTTCAAAGGCTCAGCTGAACTTATCTCATCCCCCTTCCCCTCCAAAAAAATGTATGAGCTGCTGGTGAGCTGCTCTGTGCCCCGCACAGCTCGGCAGAATGGGCTGGGGAGCAGTGTTTGGTCTCCTGCAGGGGTTTGCCATGCAGCCTGCAATATATAATACGGGCTGGTTTCCACTCCTTTTTTCCATCATCTGGCCAGGTTCACTCCTTCCATCAAGGCAGAGGTCGAGGGCCTTGCTCCCAGTCGCCGGTGCCTTCAGGGGATGCACAACTAGTAAGAAGAGACTGTGATTTAATAGTCATACAAGTAAATGAGCAGCAGGGTATACGCGGTCCTTTTCTTTTTCCGAGTGAGAGGCCCAGCTGTCACCAACCGTGTCCCCTGAACGGCATAAAACTTTCCACACCGTCTGTGGTCTTAGCAATAAATAAATAAAAATCGGTTCTCTTGCGAACAAGCGGCACTCTGATCTCCTATTCATTTATTTGCAGGCCTCATTAATATAACATCAGTGCAACAAACAGCTGAAGGGGGGGCAGTGTCAGGCTGAATAATGGAGTTGCTCCACTGAGATAACAATTAGGTTCTGAATGTGCTATCAGCTACGGCAGAGACGAGGAGGGATCATGCCGGGATGACAATGCTCATGTGCTGGCTCCCCGCTGGGCTCATCAGCTGGGATCCAGCCAGCTTGGAGCAGGATGGGAAAAAAAAAAAAAAACAACAAAAATGACAAAGAAAAAGAAGGTGGATGACATTTGGGGTGGGGGACAAGGGTTATGTTGTTTATTCTGCCAGCCGGGTGCTCTCCCCGCACCCTGGCAGATGCCAAGTGGTCTCAGGCTCAGGGCTTGACTCCAGCTCCCGGAGAAAAGCCCCGTCCGACCCACGGCCGGTCCCAGCTCTCCCCATCTCATGCACAGGCTTCGTCCCGAGGCTAAAAACAGCCTGATGTCGGCAACACTGAACCCTGCAACCGGCAAGATGTGGGGCTGAGAACATTCACCCTGTGTCGTTACAGTCTGCAGGCTGGGAAAGGGAGGTGTGCTGGCCCCCCCACCCCGGGGGATGCTCCTGGGTCTCTGGAGATCCCTGGGATCCTCACCCTGCTTTCAAGTAAGAAGCAGCAGCAACAGAAACGCAGTGGTGCCTCTGTGTCCCTTGGGTGATGCATGGTGACCACGCTCCTGCCACCACCCACCTCGTCTCTGGGGTTGGGCTGTGACTAACACAAGGCTTCACGCTGGCGTAAATCCTTTCCCTGAGAGCAGGAACGGGCTCTTTGAGAGGCGGTGGGTTGGTGATTTGCTTCATGGAAAACTGCCTGGCAGAAAGAGACCTGGGGGTTCTGATTGACAAGCGGCTGAATAGGAGCCGGCAGTGTGCCCAGGTGGCCAAGAAAGCCAATGGCATCCTGGCTGGTATTAGAAATTAGCAGTAGGGAGGTGACTGTGCCCCTGGACTCGGCTCTGGTGAGGCCACATCTCTAGTATTGTGTCCAGTTCTGGGCACCTCAACACCAGAGAGATGTGGAGGTGCTGGAGCGAGGGCAGAGGAGGGCAGTGGAGCTGGTGAAAGGCCTGGAAAACAAATCATAGAGGAGCAGTTGAAGGAGCTGGGACTGTTTGAGGAAGAGGAGGCTGAGGGGAGACCTCATCACCCTCTACAGCTGCTTGAAAGGACATTGTAGAGAGGTTGGTGCTGGTCTCTTCTTGCAGGTAATTAGTGATAGAACAAGAAGGAATGACTTCAAGCTCCGACAGGGTAGGTTTAGACTGAACATTAGGAAAGACTTTTTCACAGAAAGGGTGGTCGGGGCTTGGAACAGGCTGCCCAGGGAGGTGGTGGAGTCACCATCCCTGGATGTGTTTAAGAGTCGTTGAGATGTGGTGTTGGGGGACGTGGTGTAGAGGAGAACTTTGAAGAGTAGGGTAAATGGTTGGACTCGATCATCCCAAGGGTCTTTTCTAGATGATTCTATGATTCTATGTGAGGAGAGGCTCTTGCAGAGGGGAGAGGTTCTGAGTGACCCGCAGAACCAAGGGCCCTACCTCCCACACCCCACTCTAGATCTCGGGGACTTTCAAACTCCTTCAGTTTTGCAAATAATCTGAAAAAAACTTCCAGCAGAGGCACAGAACCCTCATTAGTAAGTGTATGATACCTGGTAATGGCCTCGTTTTTGCTTAGCTGCCCTTTGCAGGTTCCCTTGGTCTTCTGCAGACCCCTGAGTAAAAAGCCACTCGGTGTGTAAAGTGCATTGCTTGAAACTGGAGAATATTTCTTCTTAAACCTCTCTGTCGCAGCCCAGAAATCCAGACTGTCGTTGCAGCCAGCCCTGCAGCCGGAGCATCTCCCCGGCACAGCCAGGCTGGGGGTGAAGTTTGCTCATGGGCTGGCTCTGCCGGAGGAGCCTTGGCCAAGCATCTTCTCCGCATCGGGGTGACACAGGGATGCTGCTGGGGGGCGGGGGTCACCAGCCCTTGCTGCAACGGGACCTTTAAGACTTATCTCCTTTCTGCGATTTTGACTGAATCTCTCCAGCTGTAATTAATTGAATGCATCTGTTCTAACCCTGGGGCTGCTTTATGGCACAGTTACTTCAAAACTGTTCAATTAGCGGCCACTAAAATCTAGGTCGAGTGGAGCTCCATATTGGGGATTTTCCAGGTCAGGACATTTGCAAAATACAGCCTCAGCTCTGCTTTGTTCGGCGAGGCCGGGTTGGCTCCGGCGGTTGTGGCGAGGTCGGGAAATGGCAAACACTAGACCTTTTTTTTTATTTTTTATTTTTTATTATTTTATGAAACGGCGATGAGACAAGGCGCCCGGCGGTGTTAAGCGCTCCGGCGAACGCGTTTGAACGTAATCTGGAGCTGCAAAGGACAGTTGTAACTGTCAAGTAGGGGAACCGCCGAGTTCAGGTGAATCCCAACCAGCGATGCCAACGTCTCCGGTGCAGGACTGGGTGTAACGAGCTACAACTTGATTTTGCCGTGCTTTTCAGGGGCGCGTAGCGCTTCACAGAGCTAAATGCTAGAAGATGTGGCACATGGTATGAATTACAGAAAACAGCAGCACAACAGGCAGTGGGGGGTGAATAAATTAGAAACCTTGGCCCCGTGGTTGAGGGGAGAGGGAGGAAGAACTTAAGCAGAGGAAGAGGAGGGTGGTTCAATGCGTGGGGCAGCTCCTGGCTGGACCCCAGCACAGCTGGGGAGGGGGACAAATCCTTTCTAAAGAAATTCTTTGCTGTGAGGGTGGTGAGGCACTGGAACAGGCTGCCCAGAGGAGCTGTGGCTGCCCCATCCCTGGAGGGGTTCAAGGCCAGGCTGGATGGGGCTTGGAGCAACCTGGGGTGGTGGGAGGTGTCCCTGCCCAGGGCAGGGGGGTGGGAACTGGATGATCTTGAAGGTCCCTTCCAACTCTAAACATTCTATGATTCTATGAAATTCAATAGCAGAAGGAGAAGGAGAAGGGCTTCAGCTGGGATTTGAGATGCATGGGTTTGTTGGGAGACCCAGAAGCGATGGGGGACAGGACTGTCCTGATGGCGTGAGCAGTTTGGGTTGGGAAGGGGGTGACGTGCCCCGTGGCACTGGCAAGTTCCAGGGTTCTCCTGGAGCTGTTTTGGGGTGCACTCGGTCTACGGTGCAGAAGGGTGGTGGGACCCGCTCCCGTGATGGGGCTGGTGCTTGTCTGCCTTCCCAGCCCCCTCAGCTCCAGGGAGCAGCAAGCTCTGGAGAAGGTGAGGGAAAAGCAGCCATCCATCCAGAAATGCTTAGTGAAAGGTTTTGAAGAGCTCAAATCTCTTGCCAAAGACAAGGGTGGAACAAACAAGCGTAAACAAGATTTATCCATTAAATTAATTGAATTGCATTATTATGGATTATGTTTATTTATTAATAACAGCTGTAGCACGGAGAAGATTAGTAACTCGCCCAAGAGCAACAACAGACTGGTGGCAGATTCAGGACAACTGTTGGAGAGTCTTAGGTCCAAATTTTGCGACTATACATTATTGTAATTTATACTCCTAATTGAAGAGGATATTGTCCTTAATGAAAGTCCATAGAAGCCGAGATGATTGTGGCTGAGGCAGGCTATAAACAGCCAGCTTTAAAGCACACACCTCACTCTTTAGCATTTGTAAGTCATTGGAGGTGCCAACTTGCTAATAAAATGTGACATTAATGTTCAGAGAAGAGCCAAGGCAGAAGTTAACAAAGTTCTCCAAAGCAGCAGGCAACTTCTGGAAGGTGACTTACCACCTTCTATATATATAAAAAAGGAGCTGGTCTTCTCCTTGCACAAGGCTTTCTGGGGGAAGCATTGCCCACACCTCTTGGCCACTTGTGGGGCCTTGATGTCCTCTCTTGCAGCTCAGCACAGATGGATTTCAGCATCCTTGGGCTGAAATCCATCTGTCTTGGGTTGGCCTGGATTTGGGCTTCTCCAAGACACCTAGAGGGCTCATGAGAAGGTGGTGCTGGCCTGGGTTTGGCAGCACTCGACCTCCCTGGGCAGCCTGCAAAGCAAAAGTGTGGGGTTGGAGAAGCCAGATGTGGGGCTGAAGAAGCAGGGGTGTTGTGGGGACACCAGCTCAACTCTCCTGTGGTTTGTTTCCCTCTAGATCCTGACAGTGTCGGGGCCCCCGGAAGGAGGGACGAGGGTGACCATCCGTGGCGTGAACCTGGGCCTGGATTTCTCCGAGATCGCCCACGGGGTGCAGGTTGCTGGGGTGCAGTGCACACCCCTGCCCGAGCACTACGTCGTCGCAGAACAGTGAGTGGCCTCCAGGACTTCACCCATCACAGCTGCTGGTTCCCGGGGCCGCCCAAAACCTCTTTCTTGACCTCCAGCAAATGCACAGGAGGCCAAGAACTCATCCAGACCCCAAGCATCATCTCTCCACCCTTCCCAGCCCTACAGCTGTAGGGGAAGGGGTCTGGAGCTGGATGATGCCTGGAGCGGTGGCACACCATTGCTACACCAGAAGGGGATGAGGTGTTTGGATGCTCTTTCTGGGGCGTTAAATGGCCCTTTAAGCTTTCATTAAGTGTTTTGTTTCCTTCCACACTGCCCGTTCCTGCTTTGCTAAGCAACTTTGCTGATGAGCACCTTGCTGTTGACGCCGAGCCTCTCTGCCCCCTCCGCTCCCCGTCGCACTTGAAATTCCGCCGGCGCTGCTGGCTCCACGCAGCCATTTGTTAGGCGGGTGAGGCAGTGACAGCCGCTTAATCCGAATGGGCCTCCACTGGAGTCAATTCATTTATTTCACTAAGAAAAATGTCAACCGAAAATTAGAAAATAGGCATGTAACAGGGGACGGGCGAATAAACCTCCCGCAGTGACACACGCTCCTGTTGCCGGTTCCTGGGGGAGGTTGTTCTGGTGTAGCCAAGGTGCCTGGGGGGGGGTTGTGCGTTGGGGGTCGTTTGTGCAGGGCAGGAGAGGAGCTATACGTGGCATCTCCCCTTGGGTCGTCCAGTGTGACCTGCTGGGGACCAGGACAGTGCCCTGTGTTCGTCGGGCTGCAGTTGCAGGGGGTGTCGGGGAGCCCAGGCTCCATGAGTGGTCCCACCACCACGGATCTGCCCCAGCTTCGGCAGCAGCTGAGAAACGTTGTCCTCTGATGGTGAAATGCATTTGGCAGGTCTCGGGCTGACCCCCAGCGTGGTGGGAGGACCTGTCGCTAACACGTGTTGGCGTTGGTTTGGTTTTTGCTGGCTCCTTGTCTTTGTTTCCCTGTCTGTAAGACAGAAGTGACATCAGTCTCCTCCCCGCGCGGCCAGGCCGTGTGCCGTGTGTCAGGTGGGACGTCTGTGCCGCTCGCTAGACGAAGGATGCTCTGGACGTGGTGTTATTACAGGAATGGCTCCAAGCACAGCACCCGTAGCACTGCCACTGCTATCGCTGGGGCTGTTCTGCCGAGAAGTATTTTGTTTTATTTTATTTTTCAAATAAAGGATGGAAGATTATAAAATTATCCTCCTTTGATGGTATGAAACCCTGATTTTATAATCATGACTCTAATTACGGCTCTTGAGCTTTCAAAGTTTGTTAACATCATTAAAACATTTACCCTGGGCAGATAACAGCAAGTGTTTGCATGAGAGCTGCCTTTTAAAGATGAATGCAGATAAAAGGACCCTCTTCAGGGTTCTGTGGGCAGACTGAATTCCAAGACTGTAATGACTCACCATATGCTCCAGCCACGCAATCTATCAGCCAGCAATTAGGTTAATGTTGGTGAAAGGGCCACTTAGCCCAGCAATCAGCACCCTACAGCTCTGCCGAATGCATCCTTTTGTAACAAGGTACCTGCTGGGAATTTGGCTTTTAATGAGAATCAGGCTCAGGTGGACCAGGCACCCATCGGCACCCATCGGCACCCATTGGCACCCATTGGCACCTGCTGATTTACTGACAAATAGTCGAATATTTGGTGTTTACCCCTGTATAGAGCGCTTAGGGTATCCCTGCTGCTTGTGGGNGGACCAGGGACCCATCGGCACCCATCGGCACCCATCGGCACCCATCGGCACCCATCAGCACCTGCTGATTTACTGCCAAATAGTCGAATATTTGCTGTTTACCCCTGTATAGAGCGCTTAGGGTATCCCTGCTGCTTGTGGGAGAAAAACTCTGCTCTCCTCTCCTGTCTCCTGCCCCTGGGGTGTCAGGAATCCCTTTGCCTTGCTTTGGTTGCCCGAGGGCTGGCGAGAGCCGAGATTCCAGCTCCCCGGTGCTAGCCCTAGCCCTGGCGGTGCAGAAACCCTGCCTCCTGCCCGGCTCGCAGGAGGAGAAGGGATGGAGCAGCAGAGAGAGGAGCCCGGGCGGTGCCTGGTTGAAAGGCAGCGAGAGGAGCACGTGGCAGATGAAGGCACACGGCGGAGATGCTTCGGTTTCTGTTCTCCCAAGGCAGCGTCTCTCCGGGCGACCCGTTTTGATGTGCAGTAATAAGGACTTGCCCATTAGAGCTCTTCAGTAGCGTGTGTGTATTTCATTAGGCCTCCTGGCATCACCTGTGCTTGCTGTCTGCAGGTTCTTTTTTTCCTTTAGTCTTTTTCATTTTATTTTATTTCATTTGTAGTGAATTTAAAACCGCTGAAGGCAGCCGAAGCGCCGCCTTCACAAATCGGAGTGTTTCATGCACGTGGCCGGCAGAGGAGCCGGCGTTTCCCCTGCTGCTCTGTGGCAGCACCTCCAGCTTCTCGGGGGGACGATGCTCTGGCTCTTCCTCTGGTCTCAAGCTCAAGGGCAGACACCAACCGGTGCCTGGTCACCCGCGCCAACGCATCCCCCTGCCCCGAGGCAGGTTGCTCCTGTCCTGAGGTTTCCAGGGTGCTCTGGAATTGCTCTTTCCAGCTAGCAGCACCCACCCGCTTTGGGTACATGGGAGACCGCTGCCCACCCTGTCCCTTTGGGACCCTCTCTGGAACCCTGGTACGGCGAGCGTTTGCTCGGTCTCCTCTCCAGCGGGCATTAAGGGTTCCCTGGGATTTTTGGAATGAGGCTTTCCTCATCTTCCATCCTGGGACACTGGGAATAACTCTGGTGGCTCTCCCCACCCTTACAGCTTTCCCTGCCTCGGGATGTGCCCGCGGGGCTGAGCTGGGCCACGCAAGGAGCGTGAAATCGGTGATTTTCGGTGCCACCAGCTCCTTTTCCCGGCATCAGCATGTTCTGCCTCAGCCAGCCCTGTCTCCCCTGCAGAGGCTGCTCTCCACGGCTGTCTCTATCATCCCCGAGCAGGTTTCTCCATTTTTGATTAACTGGGAGACTGCAGTGTGAGCTGTTCCCTTAATGAACTCATCTGTTACTCTAAGGACTTCGCACTCGCTTTGCTACTGGCTAATATATTGCCATTAGTGCTCTACTTTGCTCTGGAGTTTACAGCTTGTAATAATTATGTCTAATTTTGATATTTTTTTTTCTTTAAATTACTACATGGGGTAAAAATAGACTCAGTAATTAACTTCTTCTAAAGAGGCAGATATCAAAGTTAAAAGGCGGAGGGGATGGAGGGGGGGAAAGGAAGGAAGGAGGAAGGCAGCCAGCCCTGTGTGGAGCCGCAGAGGGCACGGCTGGCACCTCCTGCCAAAGCCTCACTGCGGCATTTCTGCTTCCAGGATCGTCTGTGAAATGGGGCAGGCGCTTCCCGGGATCAGCTCCGGCCCCGTGCTCCTGTGCATCGGAGAGTGCAAGCCCGAGTTCATGGCCAAGTCCACGCAGCAGTACGTGTTCGTGGTGAGTGTCCTGCTGGGGGTGGCGGGGAGTCGGGGGCGATGGGGACACGGGGATGTCCACGCTCAACCAGTGCACGTGTCACATGCATGAGGCTCAACAATCCCAAAATTGCCATCTTTTTCCTGAATTTCCCCCGTGACGTTGCACAATGGTAGCCCCAGTCAACAAGCCCAATTTTACAGGATCTAGAGCTGGTGCAGATTCCAGAATAAACAAGATTTATATGGGAACATAAACCCAGGGCTTGGTTTCAGCTTTGTGCCTCCAAAGTAGTGATGACCTCCTGAACTGCTGGGCTCGGCTACTCCGTGCGAAGCTCGTTGCTGTGATCCCAGCTGCCCGAAGCAGAGCTCTGTTCTCTGCCCCAGGACTTTCTGCAGTTGAGGAATTGTCAAGGAGCTGGAATCGCGCCCAAAATGTCCCTCTGTTTGTAATGGACATTGTTGCTTTGGTGTTTAGTGAACGGGGCTGAATCCAGGGCTCCGCTTCTTGGTTCTGAAAGAGTTTTTTTGGGTTCAGATACAGGTACCAACACACCTTTTTGCATCAACACAGAAACCTGCACCAGGTGAGTGAGTCCCAGCATCCATCCTTCTGCAGCCCGGGTCCTGAGATCCTCCTAGAAACTTAGCTGTAACCAGCGTCTTGTGAAACCTAAAAATATCTGAGTTACTTTCTGTGTCTGTAGATTTAATTTTTTCACCCTGATGTCCTTTGGAGTGGAAGGGCAATTCTGCAGCTAAATATTATGGGATTTATTTTTTTTTTCCCCTCCGAGGATGCTGGCTCACCATAGGCTTTCTCTGGCTTCAGGCTGGTATTGGTTGGGCTTCCATCGGCTGAGCCGGTCGTTTCTTTCTCTGGTTTAATTAGCAGCTTTTAGATTCATAAGCTGAAAAGCCAGAGCTAGGCTTTCTCATATCTCCAGTTTTGCCTAAACAGGGCACTTCATCCACCCACATCGATTTTGTGCTTGGTGGAATCTGTACGCAGAGAAATGCCAGCACTTACCAATTGGCCACAATTTGTAAACTAATTGAGAGATAAACCAGGCTGGGGCCCTGCCCACCCTATGGGTGTTGGAAGCGATGCCCTCCCCTGGGGTACCAGTTACTCAGCAGCACACCAGGGGTACACAACATCACTACACTTTGCTCACACGTGCCAGAAACGCCCCCCTGGTTGTCACAGGGCGCTGCCAGCGCCCTCCCCAGATTCGCCGTTACTGACAGGCAGGTTCCCGTGGGCCGGCGGGAGGATGCTCTCTTGCTTTGTGTTAAAGAATAACCAGGAGCCGGTGGAAGGTAATTGCAGAGATGAATCTCAGAGTGGTACCTTGCAGCAACCCGGTGAGCGTCTGCCGAGCATTAGCATCCTTTGTCTTGTTGCTTCTGATTCCCAGCACTTACCCTGATTGTATCACTTCTTTTTCTCAGGCACCTCAAACTTCTAGCACATCATTTCCTTTTGTTAGTTGGCCTCTATTTTTCTCTTTAGGGCCGCCACAGATTCCATTACGGCGGGTTTGTGCCATTAAAGTCAGTAGTAAAATTGATTGGTACCTTAAAGCAGAGCTCTGTTCTGACCCTGAGAGGGTTCATGCCTTGGTGAGCTCATCTGGTGCTTGACATCGCGCGGGAGCGATGCTGTCACCTTAATTACACCCATTTTATCTGGGGAGGTGGAACCTTGGAGCAACATTGGGCCTGTAAATCTGTCATAATTATCACCAAATCATGGGTTGAAGATGGAAAATTCTAATTCAGCTTTCAGGCCCTCACCCAACGCTGGCCTCGCCCCAGCCTCGGGAGTGTTTGCCTGTCTCTAGGGTGAGCTCTCAACTCTCCTCTCTTTTCCTTGTGTACAGAAATGAGCGCTCAGGGTTACAGCCCGAGGTTTCAGGGTTACAGCCCGAGGTTTTTAGTTTGGGGCAGTGGTTTGAATTTCCCAGGCTTGGAATTTCAAAGACCAAGACAAGGTGATGCTCACACCAAAAGCGTTGGGAGGTGCTGAGAATTCCCTTGGAATGCAGAGGCCTGTGCTGCCCCAGTATGCGTGTGGCTCTGGGGCTGTGCTTCCCAGTCTGTGTGTGTGCATTGATCATCCTTTGGAGGTTATTTGCATTTTGGAATTGTTCCTCTTGGTTGTATGAAACGCTCCCAAGCCTGCCGTGTGTAAATATTGCTATTACCAGCCGTATTGTCTAGCATTGCTGCTAGACTGGGATAATCACAGAATATCCTGAGCTGGAAGGGACCCACGAGGATCATCGAGTCCAACTCCTGACCCCAGCTAGGATAAGAGCTTTGAGCTGATCGTGAGCGGTTGAAGGACGAATCTCTCCCTCCTGCGATATTATTCCATAATTACCCACAGCAGGGCGGATGGTGTGTTTTTCTCGTCTCTGTTCAGGCGTCAGGGTCAAACAGGCTTTTGGTCTAAGCTGCTTTGGAAAATGCCGTGGCACCCAGAAAAACACATGTTGCGTTGTGAAAACAGCGTTAGAGAAAACAGGACAAACTCCCCGAGCTGCCAGGCAGGTGGTACCAGGGGAGCGGAGCTGGGCGGCTGCCAGCCGCTGCAGATGAGAGCCGTAAAGAGGGTAATGTGAAAGCATTAGGAAAACAATTTGGTAATATCCGCTGATTGAAAACAAATAAAAAAGGTACCTGCTTTCTGCAAATTCTATTAAGGGGAATAAATAGCTATCATGGCGCAAGGGGGGATAAAAAGCGGCATCGCTGCAATAATATCACTGGTAAAATGTCGAGTGGCATCTAAGTTCTCCCACCAAGGATGTCTTTCTGTCTGCAGCGGGGAACAGGCTCTGCACCCACGATAATGTCGGCCTTTTCTCTCCCCAGACACCAGCAGTGAGTTTCCTGAACCCCAGCCGCGGCCCGGAGTCGGGAGGGACGATGGTGACCATCTCCGGGCACTACCTGGGAGCCGGCAGCCGCGTCTCGGTGCTCCTGGGGAACCAGACCTGCGAGTTCTATGGGTAAGGGTCCCAACTGGGCCAGTGTGGGCTCCTGCCGTGCACCGCCTGGCTACCGGCGCTGCACCAGGGTGTATCTGTGTATCTGCTATAGCTGAGCCTTGCAGCCACTGCAAAAATTCATCCGGGAACCTGTGAAGGCGCCCATTCCCTCTTTTATTACATGAAACCATCTTCTCTTTGACTGTGGCTGAGCCGTGCTTGGCAAGAGAAGGCTCCGGGGAGACCTTCCAGCAGCTTTCTAGGATCTGAAGGGAGCTCCAGGAGAGCTGGAGAGGGATTCTTGGTCAGGGAGTGGAGGGACAGGACAAGGGGGAAGGGTTTTAAACTGGAAGAGGGGAGATTTAGGTTGGATATTAGGAAGAACTTCTTCCCTATGAGGGTGGTGAGGCACTAGAACAGGTCCCCTGCCCAGGGAGGGACCTTAGAGGCCCCTTCCAGTCCCAAAAAGCCCCTAAAAGGGGGCTTTTTGAGACTGGAAGGGGCCTCTAAGGTCCCTCATTGTCTTCCAAGGTGGTGAGACCCTGGCCCAGGTTGCCCCGAGAAGCTGTGGCTGCCCCATCCCTGGAGGGGTTCAAGGCCAGGCTGGAGGGGGCTTGGAGCAACCTGGTGTGGTGGGAGGTGTCCCTGCCCAGGGCAGGGGGTTGGAACTTGATGATCCTTAAGGTCCCTTCCAACTCTAACCATTCTACAGTTCTAAGATTGCATCAGTATTAGTGCTGGCCATTATTTTGTTTTAATGCCGTTACAACATTAACTGGTCCAAAAATCTCAGGCAAGCATCACGGCGGTTGTAAAATGCTCATAGTCGTCACCAGCGCCTGCCCCCAGCCCAGCTGATGGGAAGAGAATGTAATGTTTGTAAGAAACATCTAGTTTCTCTTTTCAGACACCAGCAGGTTGAGTTACTTTTACTGCTGCAGGTGCCTCAGCCTCCTGGAGACGGTCGGAGAGAGGGGTGGGCTTCTGCACTCACCTTCTGCTGGCAAAACTCAGGCGGCCATCGGTCCCCTCCAGGATCACTCTGGCAAATTTGCTTTTTACCCAGCAGTGTAAACACCGAGGTGACATTTGCAGGGTTTAATGGGTTTTTCTTGAGGATTAGTTAAAAAAAGACACACGCGGTGTACATCTGTGTGCACCCCGGACGCGTCCCTGCGCGGGTGCCCTGGTGCAGCCTGTGCGGGAACGGGGTGATGTGCAGGGGGGGGTTCTGCCTCCATCATCTTCGCCCAGGATTCCCAGGAGAATCAGGAAAAAGGAGAAAGTGAAGACCCCTGGGGGTGAATTTCTCATCTATAAGACCAAGAGGTTCTCCAGTGCAGAAGCTGTGGGCGTTCAGAGGTGGGAACACGTTGGGATGTCAACGAGGCTTGTTCTAGACCTGTCCTAGAATGGTGTTTTGGGAGGTCTGGACACGCCGAGGTCTTCACCTGCAGCTGAACTCTCTGAGTGCCGAGCACTGAACTGATCCATCAACATTTCTTCCCGCATCCCAAGCGGAGATGCCAGATTCCTTCCTCGGATCCACAGATATCAGTGTTACCACTGGCAGAAGCAACCACCAAGCCCCAGCCTGGGAGCAGAAACGCGACCCCTTAAATATATGATTATATTCAGGCAACCTGCAGATCCTGGCCTGCAAAACCTGGAAGAGTTTTGAATTCTCTCTGTGTTCTAATTCCAGCCGGCAAGCGGCAACTTCAACAAAGCGAGCGGCCGTGTGTGAGCGGCACCATCCTTCACGCGGGGTCACGCTGTGCACTTTGTTGTGCTTGGACTGTTTTGAGGCAGTGAACTTCGATTGTCCTGGAGGGGGGGCAGGGGGCCTGATTAGATGAAGCAGTTTCTAATGAGATTCCCTTTAATTACAGCTTCCCCCATTCTCCCCTCTCTGATCGGAGGAGTGGGTAGATTCACCATGACGACATAATAATAGCACAGAAAGCTAATTAACTGATCACGGGGAGCTGGGAGCAGCTCTGCCAGCAGCGATGCGTCACTCTGCATCTCATGCCAGAGCTAAGCAGGCGTGGGGGGGTCTGGGGAGGCTCTGAATGGCAGGGCAGGCAGGCAGCGGGCAGGCAGCAGGCAGCTCTCCGGCTGCACGGGCAAGCACGGCAACACTGGGAGCATCAGCAAGGAGGGTGGAGCAACACACTCCTCGCACAAGGATGCCTTCGTGGTTAAATTAAACCTAGGTGGAAAGTGAGAATTAAATGAGGGAGGGAGGGGGAAGGGGTAGATGCATCCGTAGGGACTGCCAGGTCCAGTTTGTGTCGGGTATTTCAGGAGGTTGTTTCGGTTCCCTGGGTTGTTGGGGGGTGGGAGAGCCCAGGTGTAAGCTGGGAACATCGTGGTACCTTCTGTTGCATACCTCCTGATGTGGCCACACTCCTTGGGGAGGGCAGGGAGTGTGTAGTGGCTCTAAAAGGGCAGCATCCCCTTGCCCAGGTGGAGACACGGGGGCTTTGCTGGAAGCCGTGCAGCCTCTGGGGAGCAAGAGGATGGTGAAGACAGGACATTGAGGAGTGCCGGGTTTTGATTTAAATGTCAAACTGTCAGTGAGGTGCTGAAGACCTGCCTGCCCAAAGCTAAATGAGCCACAGAAACAGCATGGACTTTTTGGCGAGCTGGGGGCAGGTTTGGGCAGGCAGGATGACCGGCCGGTGGCCGTGCAGGACACTGCCCTTCCAGAGATGTCACTCCAGCGTTTTCTGTAGGAACAGTGTCCAGGCTGACCACAGAAACTGTTCCTCATGGCTCTGTCCCAGCAGCGGGAGCTGCGCTGCTCATATGTCATTGCCCTTCATCCGTCCATCCATCCATCCATCCGTCCATCCATCCACCCATCCACCCACTGGTGCCTTTGTGCTTTGACAGCCCCTCGTTATCCTGCTGCCACGACCTTCTCCAGGGCTGCGATGGAAGCAGATGGTCTGTTGTGTCCGGCCAGGCAGCGCCGGGGCTGAGGTCACCCTGCTCTGACGGGCAGACAAAGCTGGAAGGCAGCGGTGACGGTGGCATCGCCCTTCCCAGGCGGGGGCTTCCCGGGCTCCTTTTATGCCGCTCACAAGGGCCCGTGTGTGCGGTGAGGGTGGGGAGGGGAAGAGTTTGGCTTTGGCGTGAGCTTATGCATCCCGTTTAAAAAGCAGCCATCTGTTTTCACACGCCCGACAGAAGGCAGCGGGTTCACAGAGGGATGCGGGCGGCTGCAGTTTGGCACCAAGAGTGATTTCAGGCAGCCTGCGCTTCTCTCTCGCTGGGCAGGCAGCGGCTCCTCCCCGGCAGAGCTCCGTTCCCTCCCTCCCGGTGCCAGTGCAGCCCTTCTGCCCGTTGGGAGCTCATTCCCTTCCCAGGTGCCATACTCTGGGGTTGAGTGATGGCTCAGCTCCTTTCTGAGGTGTCCCACTGCAGCTGTGCCAGCCCCAAGGGTCATTTTCTGTCCCTGCCGTGACCACCCGTTAATGCTTGCCCACCTTCTTTCTTGCCCAGGCGGTCCATGAACGAGATTGTCTGCGTGTCAGCCCCCTCAACCCATGGCCTGGGGGCTGTCCAGGTCTCCGTCAGCGTGGACCGGGCTCAGCTGGAGCGGACCTTGGTGTTTGAGTACATTGACGACCCCAAGGTGCAGCACATCGAACCCGAGTGGAGCATCGCCAGGTAACGCAGGGCTCCCACAAGGTGGGAGAATGGTTAGAGTTGGAAGGGACCTTCAAGATCATCCAGTTCCAACCCCCTGCCCTGGGCAGGGACACCTCCCACCACACCAGGTTGCTCCAAGCCCCCTCCAGCCTGGCCTTGAACCCCTCCAGGGATGGGGCAGCCACAGCTTCTCGGGGCAACCTGTTCCAGTGAACACCCTCACAGGGAAGAATTTCTTCCTAATATCCAATCTAAATCTCCCCTCTTCCAGTTTAAAACCATTACCCCTTGTCCTACCAAGGAGAGGAGCCAACCCCTTGGTCTGGGTCTTCTCTCTCAGCAGACACAAACACGGGTCTATATGGAGATGCACATCCCACCCAGCGTCCTGGATTTGTCAGTGCTGGGTGTCTGCAGCATTTGCATTTATCCAAAATCAGGTCCAGAGTTACTATAGTAGCTGTGATTACCGAGGCAATTACAGCAGCAGCAGTCTGCAGCGAGAGTCTGGGAGCACAAATAAAGCCCCGAGATCACTTCCATCTGCTGAAGGAGTGCACAATCGCTCATTAAAGGCTCCTTCTTGTAGTTGTGGAATAAAACAAAACCAGCAACTACCAAGAAAAGAAAAAGCTGATGCTAATCAAAATGTGCTGTTTGTCCCAGATTCGCTGCTCGGAACGGGGCGGCCGGCACTGTCACTTCACCGTGACGTCGTTGCTGCTAAAAACCCCTGGTTCTCGTCCCCTGGTGTTACTTTAATGGTTGTGCTTACAAGGGCTGTAACCCAGCTATTCGTTTCAATTCCCAATTATTTTTTAAAATTGCCCTTGAAAGAAGCNGGTTGGTGGGCTGGGGGATTCTGGAGGGGTCCAAAGGGGCTGGCGGGGCTCTGCTGCAGAGGTGCTGGAGACTCGGGTGAATCCGGGCCGTGCTGCTCCAGTTAGCACATGAGAGAGGAAGCCAAGAGTGAAAAACTTTGCCCGGGGGCATTGGCTGTAGGAGAATGAGGGTGCTTTAGCCCGAGGGGTCATGTCCTCCCCGGTCCCGATGGCACCGGGTGCTCTGCATCCCTTCCCAGCTGTATGTGACAACTTGCTGTGTCTGCAGTCCAGATGCAAGCGCACGTCAGTTCCTTCACTGCACGTACCATTTATCGTGTTCCTTAAAAACATCGCTACGTAAATCATTAAACACTGTGACTAATTTATTGTCTTACGTATTTAGTCTCAGCTCAGTTGATTCCTTTGGTCCCATCTCTCATCCCGCTGCCTGCCAAGGATATTAGGTGGGAGAGGGTGCAGCTGGGGGTAGAGGATCCGGCTGACTTGTGAGATGCTGCTCCCCAGCGACTTGGGGAGCAGGGATTAATCCACTCTGTCACCCGGTGGCTCGAGTGTCTGAAGAAAACACCTTTCTGAGATCAACAGGCATCCTTATTGTCAGGCAGAGTCTCTCTGCGCAGCTCCCCAGCCCTTCCCGCCCCGAGGCATTAATCGGTGTCTCCCGGTTCTCCGCAGTGGACACACGCCTCTGACCGTCACCGGCTCCAACCTGGACGTCATCCAGGAGCCCAGGATCCGCGTCAAGTACAACGGCAAGGAGTTTGTCAACGTAAGTATGTGCTGCCAGCAGGGTGCCACCAGGCAGCGGTGCGTCCCACCTGGAAGCACACGTAGGGTCACGGGTGCCAGTGCTGCCCGCGTGGTGAGACGTAGGATGGATCGTAGGATTGTCCAGGTGGGAAGGGACCTTTAAGATCATTGAGTCCAACCATCAACCCAACTCTGATAAAAAACATCACTAAACCCTGTCACTGACCACCATGTCTACCCATCTTCCGAATCCCTCCAGGGATGGTGCCTTAACCACTGCCCTGGGCAGCCCGTTCCAAAGCTTAATAACCTTTTCTGTGTGAAAATTTTTCCTAACATCCAATCTGACTTGCCGTGGCAAAAGCCACTCGGGGGGTATTTCCCTAGACTTGCCCAAACTGTTGGCAGCATTCCCTGGGGACCCTGGAAAGAGGGGTACCAACACACACATGGTAACTGCCAGGGTGTTTTCAAAGCATTTTAGGTCATTTCCATCACCTCAAATTCTGTCTTGGGTCCGATAAACTTGTTTCACTCCTGAAATTCCCCATTTTGTCAGAGCCCCTGAGAGCTCTCCTCTCCCCAGCATCCCTCCCGTACCTCGCTCAGCTCTATGGGCACGTTGTGATGGAAAGTCCAAGTGTGGCTGTCCCCATCCCCAGCTGCTCCACGCTTCCCATTTTAGTCCTTTTTCTGTAAAAGCCCGGAGCTCAGCGCTGGGACCTGCCAGCTCTGAGGCTGCTATGTTTAACTAGTCTCTCCCTCGCTACCTCTCTATAAATAAACCTCCTATTGCTGCAGCTCAGGGCTCGGCAAGGCTGCACCAGCCCGGGGAGGGAAGGAGAGAGGGGAACTGCTTCTGAAGAAGAAGCTTTCGGGCCATTTTTGCAGCTCAATCACTGCAGTAAGACCAGATGCTGCTCCCTGTGCCCTCCTCGCCTTGCGAAGGATGCTGGGCGTGAGGCTCTGGGTATTTTGGTGGAGCTGGGTGTTATTTTTGTGCCTCCTTCCTCTCCTTCCTATCGCCCAGATGTTCCTGAAGCGAGGACCTGATAGCTGAATTTAGGGTTGATCTGGAATGCCACCTCTTTCTCCTGTCTATTTTTTCAGTCTAAGAGTGAGAAACTGAAATGAATCCTCAGCTAAACGGGAACTAAGCTATGTTCTTGTATGCTGCAAATAAGAATTGTACTTCCAGGACCTGTAGCAATTATTTTGACCAAGTAAAACTGAAAAATAGTATTTTTATAGAGTGATCTTTCTGACTGAATCTGTATTATCTTGGAAAGGGCAAATCACTTAGCAGTCTTTTCCTATTCCCGTTCTCCCTTCCCCTCTGAAGACCTTTTTCTTCTGAGCTCTTTTTAAAAAGACATCTAATTTTGTTGTTAGCAGTTGCAGTTACAGTGCAACAAAAATAATTTTGAAGACTCAAAACTGAGTGAAATTAAATCTTCCCCATATGGAGGGAGGCCAAGCACTTGGGCTCTTGCTGCTTTATAAGGCAAAGTCTCATAAATCAGCCAGCTCCCTGCTTCCAGGGCTGGGGGGGCTGGGAGGAGATGACCTTCGTGTTACCTCCAGCCCAGGAGTCTCAGATGGTTCTCCCTGGAGCAGGGAATTGCCTCTAATCACCCGTTTGTGGCAGGGAGCAGGTACTCGATGTGGCTCTGCTTCAAAGCTGGCATTGCCAAAGAGGATGCAACTGGAAAGAAAAGAAAAAAAAGAAAAAGGGCTAAATGACCCACTCCATGAACCTCTAGTGCTTAAAACACTGCTCATTTTGAAGCTTGCTCTCCATCTCTGCTCCAGTGCCTTTGCACTGGTCGGAGGGGAAGCAAATTCCTCCACACCATGGCTATAATTAAATATTTCCAGCTAAATTTGAGTCCTTGAGTTCAGGGATTAGGAATCAGACGATCGTTGTGCAGGTCGGGGTAAGGTTTCTCCCTGCCGTCTTCCAAAGCGTCGCCTTCCCTGCAGGTCTGCAAGGCGGTGAACGCCACGGCGCTGGCCTGCCTGGCGCCCCCCCTCACCCCCGAGTACCGCCCCGGCCTGGATGCCGTGGAGCGGCCAGACGAGTTCGGGTTCATCTTCAACAACGTGCAGTCCCTGCTGGTCTACAACGACACCAAGTTCATCTACTACCCCAACCCCACCTTCGAACTCCTGAGCCCCACCGGGGTGCTGGAGCAGAAGCCGGGATCACCCATCATCCTGAAGGTAAGGAGACCCTTAGCTGATGGGAAGCAGGAGAAAAAAACGCCAGAGAGAGGAGTTTTATCACCCATGTGGAGAAAGGGGCATGCTAGATGCAGTCCTGTTGTTTTAACAAGCTGGGAATGAGATGAATACTGGAGAAATGCTCTGCATCTTTGTAAGGTCTTCTCCCTGCCTTGTCCCCAGGGCAGGAACCTGTGCCCACCCGCTCCCGGAGGAGCAAAGCTCAACTACACCGTGCTGATCGGAGAAACACCCTGTGCCGTCACCGTCTCGGAGACCCAGCTGCTCTGCGAGCCCCCGAATCTCACCGGACAGCACAAAGTGATGGTGAGGGACCAACCACTCCTCTCAGCATCCCTCCCTTCCTCCCATCCTTTCTCCTCCTCCTCCTTCATCTCCCTGACTCACTCAGATGCTGAGTGCAATTTCTTGTCCGAGGATTGGTAGGATTTTAGATGTTTATGGCTGTCTAATTGGAAGCTTAAAATATTGATGTGGATTAGCATGGAGAAACTTCTTATTCCCTCCCTGAGACTCACCACCTACTATCAGAGCCTTCTGGAAAGAACAAATCTTTCTGGCAGGGCCTTCAGCCCCAGGTACCACCTTTTCTCTGGTGCTGTTTGCTCTTCTTAGAGCAGGTGAGACCATTTTCTCTTCTCCCTCCTGTGGGATGGGAAGGGATTTGATCTGTCCTTTTAGCCAGATCTCATCTGCTAAGGGGATGGAGAGGTTTTGCCTTTTCCTGAAGCAGAAGGAGCCAGGGACATCTGGTCACTGGGCTGGTTGGCTCGATGGCCTCGTCCAGGACAACAGTCGGGGTCTTCCTCTGCTTTTGGGCACTGCTGCTTGCTCTGATCTGCTCACTGAGCAAGCACGCAGCTGCAGAAGTGCTCGAGCGCAGCCCAAATGAGATTGTAATTGTGATTTATTTCCCTTGAAGATCAGCGTCCAAAACACACTCAAATTATCACAGTGTGATTCGCAGAAGCGCAGCCTGGCCGAGGGCTGCTTGCATCTGTGGCCAGAGCACATCCAAGCAGAGCCCGTCCCAGCATTAACCCCCGGCGTGTTCCCTCGGTGGCTTCCACCTGGGGCTTTCTCTTCCCTTCGCTCTTCTCTTTTCCCAGTTGCCCTGGCTTTTTGTCGGTGAAATTATCACTGGGTTGCTAATGTCTGCGTTTTACGAAAGGGAGTTGAAAGCTTATAAAATGAAAGTCAAATGGAGCCATCAGATAGTAAGAACGAGGCTCAGATAGTGAAGGGCTGGCACATTTATCATGACTTGAAGCCTCCCTGTGTTCACATAAGCTGCACCCTCGACGTTTGAAGCCGTCAGAGCTGCTGAAGCCTTGGCTGAAACAGGCAATTCAGTGTGTCCTGGGGGGTCTGTACAACCCAGAGTCCATGGTCTGGTTGGGAAGGACAGGGCTTTGGGATGGGCTGACACTGAAGCTGCTGGTTACCCCTATTCTACTCTATAGGTGCGCGTTGGTGGGATCATCTTCTCCCCTGGTTCAGTGAGCATCATCTCAGACAGCCTCCTGACCCTGCCAGCCATCGTCAGCATCGCGGCCGGAGGCAGCCTGCTCCTCATCATCGTCATCATTGTCCTCATCGCCTACAAGCGCAAGTCCCGAGAGAACGACCTGACCCTCAAGAGGCTGCAGATGCAGATGGACAACCTGGAGTCCCGGGTGGCCCTGGAGTGCAAGGAGGGTCAGTACTGCCCGGGACCAGGCACTCTCTGTGTGCTGTGGCCCTGTGAACCGCCTTTTCCCACCAGAGCACCCCAGTCCCCCGGTTTTTCCAGCGGGTCCCCACGAGGTTTGCACGCCTGCCCACCGCGTTGGTGGCAGCCACGGCTCCGCTGCCTGATGTGCAGAGAATAGGATTAGAGCTTGATCCTGCTTAAGGAACGTGCCTGGATCGTGCTGTGAGAATGGTGAGAGCCCCAGGGTGCCCGGCACAATGTGCCCCCTTGTCTAGTGGCCTTTTAGTAAAGAGCTTTTAAAAAGGCGTGGAGTGAGCTCAGGAGCAGAGGAGGCTCAGGCCCCCGAGGAACAGCCCGTATCCCAGATGGAAGGCGGCAGGGCTGAAAAACTGGTCCAGTCCCTGCCCCAGTCTGTAAGATGTCATCCCAGGGTGGCAGGAACAGGTCTGAGGGAGAAGCAGCAGCTCCTCAAGTGCTTGCTTTTGGGAAATCTTGCACGTTATTTGGACCGGCTGGACCTGCTGCTGGTGGATTTCAGCACACACAAGCCTTGTCCTTTGCAGGGAGGTGGCCGAGCCTGGCCTCTCCGCGGGAAGGTGGAGGTGGGCAGTCATTCTGGAGCTGGTGAGTTGGGAGCGAAGAATGTTCTGGGGAGCCGTGCTGCTGCTGTTCTGTGCGTCCTTCCAGCTGGGAGGGAGCTTAGTCAATCAAAGGCAAATAAATGGAGAGCTGCAAACTTCACAGTGTGACCTTAGGATAGAGAGAGAGTTGCACTCGATTTGTTCAGCTGGTGTTAAAAGGATATAGCCTTGAAAGCACGGGACAAAAAATGAGATCTGTTCAGGAGAGAGCACAGCTTCGTTGTGGGCACAGCCTCGCTGGGGTACAGAGACCTTCCCGAGGCCAGCATTTCCTATTTTGGGAATTAACCCAAGGACACTCATACAGCCGTGGGACACGGTGATGTTGTGTTATGAGAGGAAGAATAAATTCCTTGCTGAGCCCTGCAGCAGGCAGCTTCTTCTTGGATTTGATCTGTATCAGATTTGATTATTTTGGCAACTGTTGATAGAGGAGGAAGAGGAGAAGAAGAAGAAAGGAAAATGTGGGAGGCACCAAGTTTTGAAAATAGATCCTCATTTCTCTGCAGCCTTTAAAGGTGTTTTAGGTGTGTATACACAGGAGTGAGCTGCATACAAATTAATAAGCATCTTTTGTTCTCGGCTTCTGCTCTGTGCAGTGAGTGCTCTCCCACTCTCAGCTGCTGAGATGGAGTCTCTGGGGGTGAGAGGCTGAGCTATGCACAGAGGTCTCCTCCAAATCAGACTCCTGAGCTGGCCCTGTTACGGTTGCTGCCAGCCCTCCCTGAGCCCACACCCTTGGCTCCCGCATCTCACCTCTGTTCCTCCATCTCCTTCTCTTCTCCCCGAATAGCTTTTGCAGAGCTGCAGACAGACATCAATGAATTAACCAGCGACCTGGACCGCTCTGGGATACCCTACCTCGACTATCGGACGTATGCCATGAGGGTCCTGTTCCCCGGCATCGAGGACCATCCTGTCCTGCGGGAGCTGGAGGTAAGGAACGGGCTGTGCTCCGGTCCGTGAGTTTCCCTGGGCCCTCAGGGAAGCCGGTGTGAAACCCCAAAACACCTTTACACCTTCCACACCAAACCTTGTTAGAGGCACTGGGGTTAGCAGGGTGAGCCCCCAGTTCATTTTAACTAAGAAGCTGGTGTTTTATCTTCAAGGCAGATTGCTTGATTCCTCTTGGGTTCTTCTCCCCGATGTTGCTTTAGGTTTATTTTATGGGGTTTTATATTGCTTCTAGGCCAGCAACAAAGCATGCCAGGGAAGTTATAGGGACTTTTAAAGTCCTCCTTAATCACCTGATGGTGCAGGGGCAGGGTGGGTGCCTTGGAGCATCCTGCCTTGGAGCATCCCACTCAGAGCATCCCTCCCGGAGCATCCTGCCTGCAGCATCGCTCCCGGAGCATCCTGCTGCTGTTCCTTGGCGAGTCCACGGGAGGGCAAGCGCCGTGCCTAGGCATGGCCGGCCTCCTGCTCGGCTGCCAGCAAACCCTTTCGTCTCCCTGTTTTTTTCCACACTTTATGTAAATACATAAATAAGCTTCTCACCGAGGATTTAGAAACATTGGTAACATAAAAAAGGTCCATCGGATCCCCTTGAGGATGGGCCCTGCTCGCCTGCAAGGGCAACAATAACAAAAAAGAGAGAGGTTCAAGAAACATTCTCTGCCACCGTGTGTGGGGCTGCCATCCTCCAGCCGGGATGCCCAGAGCTCCCTCTGGGAGGCTGGTGTTGCTCCAGGGAATCCCGAAAGTCCTGGTGCCTTCACACAGACCTGGGAGGGGGTGTCCCCAAACCCCAGAGATGGTAAGAGAGCAAAGTGCTGCTTGCTTGTGCCCCATGCAGCTGCGTTGCTCTTCCAGGCGAGCGCTACTCAGTGTTAATACATCAAATCAGAGCCCTTTCCAGTGGGTCACCGACACTCAGCGCTTGCCGTGGTGTTGGTAGAACTCAGCGGGCTTTGACCCAGCCTCCCCCAGCCCGTTCCCATGCCCTGAGTTTTCCAGTCCCACATCTTATGTTCGCTCTTTAAATTGGCAAACAAGCTGGTGCTCCAGCAAACAAATACGAGTGCTTTTTATTTGTTTTACTCATGAAAAACAGAATTGCAGAAGTGATAAATGTGTTGCCAATTACACAGTTGCTTAATTATGTAACGTTAGTAAAACCAATACATAAGTCTCCAAGATGTTTGGTAAAGAGTTGCTTAATGTAGTTCATCATTTTCACTTGTAATGAATTGCTTGAATCTGCAACTGGCTGAAAGCCTCAATTAATTTTTTACACTTGTCCCATAATAAAGCAATAGTCTGAATTAGTGTTTAATTTACTTACAAGAGTGTCACTTTTTTGTGCAGAACAAGCAAAATTGTATGTCATTTGTAGGGCCGTTAGCCTCAAAGCAGCAGTTTTACGGCATGCAGAGAGTGCAGAGTCACGCTGAAGTGCTGGGGGACGGTGAAGAGGGTGATGCTTGGTCAGAACTGGCCAGAGACCACGTTCAGGGATGCTGAGACCCTGAGAGATACTTGTGCACCCACGGTTAAACCATTCACCCCCCACCCATGATGGCAGAATGACCCCACGGTGCTGCAGGGCTGCTCTCCGGTCCCTTGTCCTCCTTGGCTGATGGGCGTTCTCTCCTCCACCGCAGGTCCAAGGGAACGGGCAGCAGAGCGTGGAGAAGGCCTTGAAGCTCTTTGCTCAGCTGATCAACAACAAAGTCTTCCTGCTGACCTTCATCCGAACGCTGGAGCTGCAGCGCAGCTTCTCCATGCGGGATCGCGGCAACGTGGCCTCGCTCATCATGACGGGGCTGCAGGGCAAGCTGGAGTACGCCACCGACGTGCTGAAGCAGCTGCTCTCCGACCTCATCGAGAAGAACCTGGAAAACAAGAACCACCCCAAACTGCTCCTGCGCAGGCAAGGCGGCGGGTGATGGGGAGGGGATGGGCCTGGGGGCAAGTCAGCGTCATCCTCTGGGCTAGAACGGCCACGCTGCTGGTGACATCCAAGGGTTCTGCGGGACCAGGGTGCTGGTATGGGAAGGAAAACACTGAAACACTGCTCTCCATGGGTGGTTTTGGATGACCCATCCTTTTCTTTGCCTATCTCTAGGACACAGGGATAACTCTAATTCCACAGATGGCTGAACAGGGTCTTAAACCAAATCCAAGAGCTCTTTTACCCCAGATGCATCCCCCTCTCACAATTTCTTATCTTGCCCCAGCAGCCCCTCCTGCCCTGGTGGGACTGAGAGCAGATGATGATGACCGCACTGTCACCTCTGCCATCCACCTGCCTCCTCCCTGCCCTGTCTGAGCTCCTGCTTCTCTCACCCGTGTGTTCTGAGGGTGCCCGAGTGGTTTAGCAAAGGGGTTTAGGCACAAAATCTCTCCATCACCTGCAGGTTGCTGGTACCATTTGGTTGTCCTCTGCATCCAGGGTCTGGAGGAGTGGAGATGCAGCTCTTCCAGTCATTTGGACTTGATGACCTTAAAAGTCTCTTCCAGCCAAAACAATTCTGTGATTCTCACTGGATTTCAAGCTCTTAAGGGCAGGAGCCTGATTTCTTAAGTGTCTGTACAGCACTTAGGGTCCTTGTCGCCCAAGAGCTGTGGTATCACCATTGTAAAGGATTAATGTGGGGAATACTACCTCTTGGGCAAGTGCCACGAATTGCCCCTGGAGCCGTCAGAGAAAAGCAGGCTGCCCTGTGAGGCTCGGTCCCCCTCCTGATGGTAGCCCGGGGATGCCTGGGTGACCCTCAGGCTCTCACGTGTCTGAGCTACCTGGCAATATTTATGGGTTTTGTCCTCGCAGCGTCCATGCCTGCCTGGATGGAGCAGCGGCGTCTGTGTTTCACGGCTGGGAAAGGAGCTCAGGGATGGACTGAGTCACTCGCCCATGGTCGTGCAGGGAAATGGCAGGAAGAAAAAGGGAGAGAAGCCTGTGTTAATGTAGGCCAGATCAGTGGCCACAAGTAAAAGGCTACCCCGTGTTCTGAGCCAACTCCATCCCATGTCCCTTTGGGTCCTGGCCTCAGCCAGCGGCAGGAGCATCACTGCCCCATGGACCTGACACCTTGCTGGAGCCAGTGGACAGAGGAGCAGGCAGGATTTCACAGCTCTAGGAAAATTTCAGGGATTCCTCCAGCCATAATGAATAAACTTGACAGGAAATTGCTTTAAATCTGGCTGTGTTTGTGGAGGCAATAACTCATCTCGGAAAAGGAAGCTGCCTTAATTTCCCTCGTGGTTTGACGAGGCGCTGGGAAGGCATCTTCTGCCTCAGCCGTCAGTAATGGCTTTTTGCCGTGCTCCAAAAAACACACGGCTGGTGATCAGAGCCCTGCCCGCTCCTCCCGCAGCACCTGGCAAAGAGACGGGGCCCTGGGCAGCGCCAGGACGTGGAGGCTGATTGTCCTGTGCCGGGATTTAGCCATTTCATGGGGAAATTCGAACGTTTGCAGGGATGGGGGCATCAGCCGCCTCTCTGGGCAACCTAGGTCAGTGTCTCGCCACCCTCATCATAAAAAATTCCTTCCTTGTATCTAGCCTGAATCTCCCCTCTTTCAGTTTAAAGCCGTTACCCCTCGTCCTGTCGCCACAGCCCTGTCCCAGCCCTGTGCCCCGCAGGCTCCGGGGTTGTGGTGATGCCCAAACCAGCCAGAGCGTCTTGTTCTGACTTAATAAGGGCTGATCAGCCACAAAGTGAGATGTTTTTTTATTTGTATTTCTTGAGCTCTCTGGTGGCAGCGGTTGATAATTGGCGCTCAGTTCCTTCGCTCTTTCTTCCTCGTTTTCCCCTCTCTCTTTCTTCCGTGACTGCCCCTCACGGGAGGCAGCAGAAAAGTTGACATTAAATCAAATAGCTGCTCTGGTTGCTGGCACGGAGAGCAGCACACAGCGGTTCAGAGACCTAGATATAGCAGGGAAAATTAATAAAATACATATTTATTTTGGGGGTTCTCTCAGCTCTTTTTTGTTTAGTTTTGTTTTATTCCTGGTGCCTCAGAGCATCGGAGGAGCCACCAAGGCACTGGTTGCTGGTGTCAGGCTCCTTTGGAAAGCCATCTCTGGATCCTGCCTTGCCCCTGATATGTGATCAATATGAAAAGGGTTTTCTCCCAGCCTAGGGATTCTCCCCTGCCAGGTTAATCTTCAGGAGTTTATATTGGATTTTTAGAGACAGATCTATAGCAGCGCTTCAGGTACCAGCCCAGCCAGGAAGAGCAGCTCCTGCCCTCCCAGCGTGGCAGAGAGAAAGCCGGCTTCTGTGGTGGCCAGCAGAGTTTAAGGGATGGCTGCCCCGGCCATCCAGCTCCGACCCCGCTCCAAAGGCAGAGGAGGCAGGGAAAATAAATACACAGGCTCGTTTGTGAGGAGCCTACGGGGCTCCTGCGGCTGCACCCCGCAGCGATGCAAGGTATAAGCAGCTCCTTTCCCCAGGCAGGGTAGGAGAGTGATGATTAACTGAATTGCTGGCCATCCCCGGGCCTGGTGCTCTGCAAATATCTCAGGGCCTCGGTCCATGCGGAGATTCAGTGAGACTGAGACGTGGCGCTTGCAGGTAGGGAGAAATGGGATTTGACAGAGATGCTCCGAGGCGTTTCTTTTTGCTGCTCCATTCAGCTGATCTTGTATTTCTGCTAAAGAAATCAAAGGGAACAGCTCAGCACGGGAGTATCCCAGACCCTTCTCCCACACAATATACCCCAACTGCTCCGTCACTCCATATTTTAGTGATTATTATGGTGTCGGTGTCAGGCCACGAGCAGCCAACAGGGACGGGACACGTTACCTCACTGGTAGGGCTAATTGGGAGGCTTGCCAATTCTTCATTTAATTTCCTATTAATAAAGTAGTTAATTAAATTAATGTTCACCCTGAACGCATCATCTTCTGAGTTTTTCACCTATTCTTTAGTTTGTATCACCGACTCTCTGTTTTCCATGGCTCGCTGGCACAGGGGTGTGCTGGTGCTTCTCCTCCTTAATTGGCTGACTGAAATATTTTAAAGAGGAGGAGAATGCATGTGTCAATTTGTAGGATGAATATTTAGGCAGTTAATCAATTCAGGCTTAAATTCTTTGGGGATCTGCAGACATTTTCGCAAATTCCTGGCAGATGTTGTGATCCTGAGAGATGATGGATAATGTGACCCCGGGTCCGTTTGCCGACTGGCGTCACTTTTTGTTTGCTGAAATCTCTGCCTCCCATTTATACATGATCTGCTTGACTTTGGGATCAAACCTTGTTACTTCAATAGCGTGTGTTTTTCATTAAACGCCAGAGCTTTCAAACACGCTGGATGCTGTATAAATACATACCAAGTGGCAGCCCTTGGTTCAAGGCAGCAGAGCAGATGGGGGAGGATGGGGAGAAGGGGTCCGGAGCGGGACGATGACTTGATCAGGGTCAGGGTATGGACGGAGGAACAGGTTTGGTTCATGGTGGTGACCGCTGAGCATCTCCTGGATGGGTTGGTGGCACCAAGAATGGCACCAGGAGCAGAGCTGCTGGCCAAGGGGATGCAGGTGCAGAGAGGTGGCCAGCCCCAGCAGGGATGCTGCCTCGCTCAGGGTGAAGGTGGAGGGAGCTATGGTCCCCAGAGGACAGGGTGCTGCAGAGGGTGAGGTGCTGGATCCACCCTTCTCTGTGTGATGAAATTTGGACCAGATCCTGCTATGGCATGTGGCCTGAGGCTGGTCGCAATGGCAAAGCCAATGATGCAGAAAGCCAGGCTGCCCCATGCCACGTTGGCATCTGGCCTTGCCTGCCTCCCTGTCACCCTGCCACCCCCAGCCTCAGCTGCATTCTTAGGGCTCAGATGGGAGACCCCCTGCCACCAGCATGGCCCCGCTGTCCCAGGATACAAAAATTATGATGCTTGTAAGGCAAGTCTCCCGGATCCTGCAGAGCCAGCATTAAAAGCTATCATTAGTAGGTATTGTATTTAAATTAGAGATAATCTCGGGCACAATGTGAGGAGAGGACACTGGGTGGGACTGGGGAGAAAGCTGTAATTTCCCTGCCATTGTCACTCTGCTGTCCCTGATTGCCAGCAACCGCTGCAAATCCCAGTGATTTGCTGAGCCAGGCTGTAATTTGCACCACGTGCGAGGAGCCGAGTGTCACCGGGCTCCCTGTCACCAGCCCCATCAGGGCTGTGATGGGCTGTCAGCTGGGCGAGCTGCTGTCAGCTCCACGTAGCCAGGGTGGGGGGACAACACTGGCCGCACGCTGCTGCCTGCCTGCTCCAGGGCTGGGCCTGGAGAGATCTGGGGCGTCTCGGTGCGTGGTTTGGTTTTGTATGTAACGTGTGTGTCCTCCCGACCTTCCCTAGGACGGAGTCGGTGGCTGAGAAGATGCTGACGAACTGGTTCGCCTTCCTCCTCCACAAGTTCCTCAAGGTAAGGAGGGATGGAGTTGAGACCCTGCTGATGCTTTGCTGCCATCCCTGCCATCCCTCCCCAGGGTGAAACTCCTTGTTCAGTCTCCAGGTCAAAAGATAGAGTTGGGAAGGTGGAGATTTGCTCGAGGACGGGGCTCCTGTTGGAGGGGCTGAGCCGAGTTGTCACAACCCCTGTGCTCAGCCTTCTTCAGCCCTCAGATCAGCTGGTGTAATCCTCAGGTGATGGAGTTTCTGTTGCACCTCTTTAGTACTCAGGAGAAATTCTCACTCGCATCTCCATGCGTGGGCTTCCACATTTTTTAGCTTTATTTCATGGTTTTGGAAGCCCCACAGAATTTGCTCCATGGGAGTGAACAATGAAAGGATCTGGGATTCCTTTTTTACAGCCACAGAGATGCAGTAGAGATTTACTAAGCCAAAGATAACATACCCCTTGAGCAATGGGGCTCACGGTTTTGGCTGTCCTCTCCCAGAGCTGCTGGGGGCTGAGCCTGGATTGCACATGTGCTGGAGACTGAGTCACAGGGACTTATTCCTGGGCTGAGATAAATCATGTGCAGAGCCCTGTCTGCAGGCCAGAGGCCCTGGAGGAGATGCACCTTCACCTCCGTGTTAGTTCTGCTGCTGTCTCGTTGTGTAGGAATGTGCTGGAGAACCGCTCTTCATGCTCTACTGTGCCATCAAGCAACAGATGGAGAAAGGTCCCATTGATGCCATCACAGGAGAAGCCCGTTACTCCCTCAGTGAGGACAAGCTGATCCGGCAGCAAATTGAGTACAAGACTCTGGTGAGTGATCGCTGCAGAAGCTGCCATCGAATCTCCTCTGTCCTCCCCCCGTGGACGTGGGCTGCTCTGAACTTTAGGCCAGTGTTGAGGACGTTCCCGTGAAGCGCAAGTGTTGCCAGTGCAGCAAAGCCTCGCGCTGCCAGACCCATCCCAGGGTCAGGGATGTCCCGAATTTGCTGGTCCAAATAGCCTGAGCTCAGGTTTTGAAAGGCAGGGTTTGAGGAGAGCCTTTTACCTCCCTGATCGTGGCAGGGTTTGAGGAGAGCCCTTTATCTCCCTGGGCACTGCCCTCCCTCTAGCAAATGAAAATGGGCATCCAGCGCTCCTATATTGTCATCGTAAAGACGATCTAGCTGCAGGAGCAGTGGTGCAAATGGGGACGTGGTGTTTTTTTCATGAGGACAGGTTGCGGCAGATGTGGTTACAGTTCTCCTGTCTGCTTGTCCAAAGCCCTTCAGAGCACACTGTGGTTCTTGTCTTCCAGATCCTAAACTGTGTGAACCCGGATAACGAGAACAGTCCAGAGATCCCTGTGAAGGTGCTGAACTGTGACACCATCACTCAAGTCAAAGAGAAGATCCTCGATGCAGTCTACAAAAACGTCCCGTATTCTCAGAGACCAAGAGCTGTTGACATGGACTTGGGTAGGAGCTTCTCTCCTTCACAGGATGGGAAAGATGAGAGAGGGTGTTGTTATCGGTGATTCTCCATGGGTTTTATAGAGCTTGAAAGCTCGAGCACGATGACCTGGAGCTTTCTGCCTCTAGAAATGGTGGGCGCTGCTCCAGCTGGATAGGTTTTGAACTCCATGGGATCAGCTAATTGTCTATTGATCACGGAGGCTTCAGGAGTCACTTGCTCTTTCACTCTGCTGAGCAAAGCCTCTCCCCAAGGTTGTGTCTCCTGCCAGAGCTGGTGTGGGGGGATAGAGGGGCTGGGAAAGTCCTGTGCTGAACACCACAGAACCCTCTGCGTGGGAATCAAAATGCTGCACTTGACCTTCCTTGAAGTTACAAGATTTAAGAGCAGAATTTACCTTTTCCTGGGTGCCTTTTCCTTGGGAACCAGGCTCTTCTACAGCCTCCTCTGTCTGGTGGTTGCTTGGGCCAGAAGTGGATAGAGCCTGGTGGTGCTTTTTTCCCTCTGACCGTGGTGTTCTTGGGTTTTGCCTCTCCTGCAGAGTGGCGGCAGGGCCGGATAGCTCGTGTGGTCCTGCAGGATGAAGACATCACCACCAAGATTGAAGGAGACTGGAAGCGCTTGAACACCTTGATGCATTATCAGGTAAGAAAGCAGCCCCAGTAGAGAGTTCCCAGAAAGCTGCCAGGAGGGAAGAAAAGTGAAGCAGAAATTTAATTCCCAAGTAGCTCGTCTACCAAGACAGACAGGGAGGTCACATTTGTATGATAAACCAGAAGGGTTCAATGTGCTTATGCATTAGACGGGAAAGCAACCTTGACGTGGATCTTATAGAAACTAGCAGAGTTGAAAATTGGCTAAATTAAACCCGCCAGCCGTGCTGGTGAGAGGGAGGGAGCGGTGGAGAGGGCTGAGCTGCTGCTGCTGGAGAGACAGGGCTGGGGACGGGTGCTCCGTGGGGCTCAGGCTTCCACCTGGGGGTCAGGGACAAACAGGAGTGCAGCAGGGGAGGAAGAGGAGTCTCTGTCCTACTTCAAATCTTTGCAAACCCCAGATGATCTGCTGCAGTCACAGCTCTCCTGCTGGCGACCTTCCCACTTGTTGACTCTTAAGCATCATGCAAAGCCTGAAGAAGGAAACTGGAACTAATACGTCAACTGCTGTCACCTGGGAGTGCTGTGGGGAGGTACAGGATGAGGCCAAGTCAAGAAAGGGTTAATATTGGGGGCTACTTCTTGACAGAGCGACATCAAACCTCCTAAGTCTCAGATCAAGTCTTCCAAGCCAAGTACCAGGAGTGTTGTCACCAAGGCCATATAAAATAGAGCTAGATGGTGAAGATGCTCTGCTGGGCATCGGCCAGGGAGGGCCAAGTGACCTAAGGAATTGTTGCCCACTTTAGTTTTTTGCAGCTTGCGTGCCCCAGCCCAGCCTGGGCTGCCCTGGATAGGGATGCAAAGGTTGGAAGGGGCTCCCTACGGTGTGCAGAAGATGGGAAGAAAGGTAAAGATGGAGCTGAGGGAGGTTCGGTGGAAGGGAATCAAAGGCTTTTACTCAAAGCCTGTCTGCAGTGGAGGATAACTGCATTAATTGGGACCTGTAACCTACTCCTGTCCATCACTACCTACACAGAAGTGTTTAGTATTTAATCTGGCATCTTTCCCTGTTTATACACCATCTCAAGTCCATCAGCGTGACTCATGCTGTGAAAGTTGAATGTGAGCCAGTATTGACAGGAGCCATATAATCAGGGAGCGAGGCAGAGAGAAAGGCATAAATATGCAAAGTGCATGTAAAAAAGCACCTCGAGGGTCAACTTTTCCGAGCAGCCCCAAGGATTTAAAGCCCGATTACTGTAAAATGTCATAGGAGCTGCGTGGATGAATTCCATTGTTTCTAAAATCTGTTTTACCTGACAGTTGCGAGGGATTAACCAACATGCAGGGAAGCGGCGAGACTTTATTATGCCTTGATCTTTAAAAGCCATCTTTCAGGAAGGCACAACTGCAAGCTGGGTTTGTCTGATGAGCGTTGGGTGCCAGGGGAGGGAGCGTGTTCATTTTAGCTCCTGCAGGAGAACCTGAGCCACAGGTTCACCCTTAAAATAAACAAACCCCTGGCAGCGCTCAGGATGCTGCAGCTATTCCTGATGTTTGACTGCCAGTTTTACACTGGAACTGGGCAGAAGTTTGCTGCCAAACATCTAAACAGGTGCCACCAGCACCCGTGCTGGCCCGAGCTCTGCGCAGCCCCACGAGCTCTTCCAGCTGTAAAAAGAAGCCAAGTTCTCTGCACCGCAACAGAAATCTTGTCAAGGCAGGGCTTTTGCCAAAAACAAACAGCAATATTTTACTTTTTTTTTTTTTCTTTTTCTATTCTTACCAGGTGGTTTTTTTTTTTTCTGTTTGAGTAATAAATGTTTTTATTAGGTATCAAAAATACAGATGCTCCAGGACCACACAGTAAAACAAATCTGTGGGTAAAGGCACAGCGCGGAAGAGGGTATAAAATCATTTGAGTTTCAAGTGCTGCTGTCTCATCATTTCATCCAGGGGTGTCACATATAACGCAGGTATGGCTTGAGCCATAAAGGTGAAATCTAGATTTTTCCAGCTTCTGGAGGACCAGGAAAGGTGATTGATAAATTTCTAGGAAAAACATAAAAGCTAGTGCTATGAAGTGCCCTCCGTCTTCTATCCAGAGCTGTCTTGTCTGTATTTTTGGTTGGATGCCATCTACTTGTATCTGCTGATGTGAAGGCAGAGCAGTCTGTGGATTTGCAGACAGTAACTGGGGATGCACAGCCCCCCTTTCCATCCCGGGGCTCTCGGGGAGGTGCTGTCACCCGGGAACAAGTGCCCAAGCAAGGACCAGAACCTGCCTGGTCCTTGCAGCCCTGTCCCTGCTCCCGGGGTCCCTTTGCACCTCACCCCCGCTCCCTGAAGGCTCCTGGGCTCCATCGAGCTTCTGCCATGTTATTTAATTCCAAGGGTTTCCCAGCTCTGCACCCGGCTGCTGGATTTTGGCACAATTGCTTTTGTTTTCTAGGTGTTTAGGACAGCAGAAGTACAATCTATATCTGCAGCAACCCATAAAGGATGCTTTTCATGGGAAGCCTTCACATGCAAAAGCCAGATTACATTTAAAAAGGAATATTCATCTCTCTGTAATATTTCTTGAACGTCTCTATAGAATTACACAGAGAACTGTAAGCCTGCTGCTTATTTCTTCATTTATAAAAATAGATGTGTAGGTTAAATAGGCGTGATTCTTTGTTAAATTCTCTGGAGCTATGTTGTAAGGAATTGTATTACATTTGTGTAGTATCCTTTTGGTTTCATGCCTATTAAACTCCATGGGAGAGTCTCACTCTGCGTGGTTTTACTCCAGAAAAATGAAACACTGAATTTAATATCAAATGATTTACGGTGGCTCACGCAGGGTTAACTCAGAGGCAGCAGAGCATGAATACCTACCTGTCAGCCCCTGTGACTCTGGGCAGGCTGAGAGGCTAGAAAACTATTTTAAATGAAAAATTAGATGCAGAAAGGGAAGATTTGTGTGGAAAATGAGACTTGGGAGCGGAGGGTGGCGTGGAGCTGGAGCCAGCATCCTCACTGCATCCCCGCTTCCCCGCACAAACCCAGTATCGGTGCCTGGGCCGCTGTGGTCCCTGCTCCAGCTTTTATTTTTTCTTTTCTTTAAGGTGTTTTGTGCAGCACATTTCCAGCTCGTAGAAGAATTGGAATATTTATAAAGTTGTAAAAGAGGCAGGCAGCTCTCGCAGGCGTCTCTGGGGTTTTATGGGAGTGTGGCAGCGACAGAGCGGGATGGGAAACGAATGTGTGTTCCATCTGATGCTAATTTGCATGCTGGTGTTTTTGAGCTGACAAGAGCCATTCGACCCAAAATTTAGAGAGTGAGATGTGCTCCGAGTGCTTGTGTGGAATTTTTAATGCCTCTCTCCCAGTTAACCACAGCCCTGGTGGAAATGGACCCTGGCGTGGGGGCCGGGCAGCACCAGGGGCTCCGCTGCGCTCGGGTTTCTCCCAAGTGAAATTGAACCGAAGTGGCAGCTAATGACAGCCTCTGAAAATAATATCACCACCGAGCATTTCTTCCATCGACTTAATGAATCGGATGAAGTGAGGCAGGAGCAGAGGGGGAAATAACAGAGGTGTTTGAAGTGTTTTGCTTAGAAAGATCTCACTTTTGTACCGTGAAACACAAGCGGCTATTATTTCCACTATCACCAGCAATAATAACGACTCGCATTTACATGAAACCTTTCATCTGGATGGAAGTCAGAGCTGTGGAGGCAGCAACGATCCCCGTGTGGGTCACCTCATGCTGTGCCATCACCCCTCCTGTGGATGGTGCACCGAGATGCTGGGAAGCAAAATCCAGCTGCTGCCCTGGAGCTTCCCCCTGCAGAGGGACGTGGCTGAGTCCCTCACAGGACTCCTGGCAAATAACGGAGGATTTAGCCCCAAAAGCAATTTCTCTGGCATGAAAAAAGCATTTCTTTTGTGCAGCTCCTCTAAATGATGTGTTGACTGGGCCTCGGCAGGTCCATGGGATGCGGTGACTCCACTCTCTGCTGTGCCACAGGCCACGACTTCAAAATTAAAAGACACTCAGGCTCCTTCCCTGGAAACCCGCAGATTCTTAATTAAGGGAAATAAGTTAAAAAAGTTCCAGTGACTACTAGATTTATAGGGAGGATAAAATTAAACATGGCTACTAAAATCTGCTATAACAAAATCTTGTTAGCACTAATGTTCATTTATAGTTTGACTTCCCAGCGTTTAATTCCTTCTCTGGTGTAGGAGAGGGACTGGCAATTTAATACCCTGAAAGATGGCTTTATGACTTGCTCAGCTGTAAATCAAACTTTTAAAGTTCGTAAAAATTGCTAAAGTAAAAAATGGTTTAATAGGAATGTTTTATGGTCCATAACGTTATTATAGTCGTTTTATTCCCTCTGCATTGTTACTTTAATTGGATCACAACAATTCTTGAGATTCTCATTTTTATGGGATAAAGCGTAAGCTTAAATCACAACGACCCAAAACATCTTCAGTGTGTCTTTTGATTTATCATTCCTTCAGTGCCTTGCTGTCGAGCTGCTGCCCCTGCAGCGCAGGGCCCAGGGCAGGGGCGGGGGGGCAGGATTGCCCCCCTCGGAGCCCCGTGGCGCTGGGACCTGGGAAAATCTGCTCCCTGGGTGAGCAGTTGGTGATGGCAGCGTGGATGGTGGATCTGCCTAATCTCATCTCTTCTCTCTTCTCCCTTCCCTTCCCTTCCCTTCCCTTCCCTTCCCTTCCCTTCCCTT
>VZRU01004985.1:30419-47835 GCA_013398155.1 Pedionomus torquatus | reverse complement strand
AAAAAAAAAAAAGGAAAGAAAAAAGTTTAAAAAAAAAAGAGAAAGAGAAAGAAAAAGAAATAGAGTAAAAACCACAGAGGCCACAGAGAAAATCCTGGCAACGAGGTCCAGCTCTGAATCCTGTCCTCGAGAGGCTCAAGCGTTCTGTGAACGGACTCTTACGCCAATTGGAAAGTCTGGAAAGCCGAAATTTCCTTCTCTTTTGGGATCTGACAAAAAATACGAGCACAAGTTTGCACCACACCTTTTTACACAAGTAAAATAGCAGTTTAGCCAGAAGATAGTTCGGTGGCTGAGTAACTTATAGGCACTAGAAGGAACTTTACCTGAATTGCAAAACCATCAGATCGTCCAACCTGTCTTGAAATCCAGCTTTATCTATGTATTTATATAGTGTCAATATATATATATTTTTTTTAAGTCCCATTTACTGTTGAACGAGGAAAGATCTGATTTTAAATGCTTTCCCCTTTTCCATCCCCATTCTGTCTTGCCGGTGATGGGGCAGCAGCTGGGGTGGTGGTGTGGCCGTGGCTGTGGTTGTGGCCGTGGCCAGCACGGTGCTAGTCCCTTCCACACTTGTTGAGCAGAAGCGGCCGCTGTCTTCTCCTCATCCTCGGAGCGGGGATTGAAACCTCCTCGGTCGCGTGTTGGTGGATGGTTTCTGGCAGCCACCTCTGATTCCTTGCAGTGAAAAACCAACAGTTTTACAGTGTTTACAGTGAGAGATACTTGAAAGGACTGGGCGTCGCGGGACGAGGTATTTATTGCTTTCCTGATGGACGGGCAGGGTTGGCCAGCACAGGCTGCCTTTTGAGTTCCTCTGCCCGCGTTGGTGGTGGCGCCCCGGGGTCTGGCACAGGACTTGCATTTCCCACGGGGAGGGGACAGAAATCTTTGCTGTCGGCGAGGGAAAACCTTAAGCAGCATCCCCGGCTCCTCGCCCCGCTCTCTCGTCTCTGTCTCGGCGTCTCGTTGTTGTATTCGGTTCCTCGCTGGTCCCCACGGCACGTGTCCCTGTGGCCAGTGACAGGCAAATGTTTGTGAGTGTTATTTCTTTCGAAGACACCAAAGCTTATGTGTGTCCCTTTGTAGAGTGCCAGGAGGGGAAGGAGCGCTGTAAATATTTCTCTCTGTAATAAATATTGCTATTTGTGCGGGCTGCGGTGGGGAGGGCAGGGTGATTAGGTCTAATGGAAATACACGTATTGGCTGCGTTGAGCTTGGGAGCGGTGGCAGAATAGCTCAGGGCGTCTGCTGAGCCGTGCCAGACCAGGACCTTAGTCTGCAGCCCCGTGTGTGTCGAAGGAAAATCCATTTTCATATCCATCCCCCTCCTCCTGCCCAGAGGAGCCCGGGGCGGGGGATCACTGTGGGCTCCCCCTGCTCCGAGAGAGCCACTGGCATTTGGTCTGGAGATGGATGGAATCCGAAGGGGAGCCAGCGACAGGGGAGGGGAGAAGCATGTAGAGAAATACTCAGGAAACTTGTTGGTTTAATTACCGTTCAGTAAAAGCCATGCCAAGCCCGCTTTCTTTTGGTAATCCACTTTTGTGAGTTTCTCTGGGCCCTATTTATACTCTGGAAGAAAAACACTAATGATCAGCCTCGTGCAATACGTTCTTGACATTCACAGCAGCCTGAGCTTTTTAACTGGAGGGCTCGGATTTACTGAGGCACGGAGAGAGCTGGGAGGAGCGGAGACTGAGAAGCGGGGCAGGATTCATACTGCCTGTTTTTGAGAGAGTTCCCTTCCATGGAATCCTTCTCCTGCTCAGTGAATCTCATTTCAAAGGCAGAAAATGTGCGAATGTCCGTGTTGTCCTATGGAAGTCTGGTGGAGGAGCCGCCCTTGCAGCAGCCACCAGCCAGCCCTGCCCTTTGCTGGGTGTTACGGGGCATTGCAGGGTGTCAGGCTTTGAAATCCTCCAGGTCTCTTTTTTTTTTTACTGGTTTGTGTGGCCGCTGTTCGCAGTGACCTGGCGTGGAGCAGTTTCCAGGTGTGTATTCCACTTGTGGTCCTTGTTTTGGGTATCTGTATTCAGATCATTCACCAGATGCTTATGGTTCTCTGAAACCCAAAGAAATCCCTCCAGATGGTTTCCAAACACTCCTGAATATTGGTCTGAATAGTTGTCTCTGCAGGATTCACCAAGTATGAGGGCTGCCCAAAGACCTTCATCACCTGGGTGCTGGTGAACGTGTGTTTGCCCAACAGCCTGAGTCAGGCCCTCCTGGTCGTCTTCTCTTCGCATCTAGTGGAGAGGCTTTTGCCTGCTTTGCTCCTCCTGCTCGCTGCCTTCTGGCCAGGAGCATCCCATAAACAAATCCATCACCTGAGAAGGCGTTGGGAGGATGGTGCAGGGAACTGGCTGGAAGAGGTGGCCTATAAATAATCTGCCAAGTATCTGCTCCTGGCGGCTGACGTCAATTATGGATCTTTACAGGCAATTATATGGAAGGCAGCAACATATCCCCTGGGGGCAAAGCACTTGTAATCTATTGCCCTGTTTGCATCCGACTTTTCCGTTACTCCTTGGGGAAGAAGGAGCTTCAGATCTCGAAATAGCACTTGGAGCAGGCTGGACTTGGGGTTGGGGCAGGAGGGGGCAGTGACTTTGCCTTAGATGAAATGATTTCACATCCCTCTTATTGCCCCCTTTCTCCTGCCAGGCCAGTCGGTGTTTTGATTCTCCAGTTCACTTCGTTTCAGGTATTTCGACATCAAAGTGGGAGACGTCATTTTCCGGAATCTCTCTGCCTGGTGTCACTGCTTAAATAATTCCACTTAATCTTCTGCTCATGAGCTATCAAAGCACCCACTCCAGGGGGGAGCAAGGTGCTAATCAAACGCTTTTCCGCTTTGAAAGCCTTTATTAAAAAACCCATCTACGAGTCTAACTTCTGGGCAAGCTTGTCTCTGCACGAGCCCCGCTGTGGAGCAGCACACCGCTGCAGCCCACCGAAGTGCGGAGGATGTGAACGTCGAGTGGTCCACACTTTGCCATAAAGGACGAATTTACGGTTAAAGGGAGGCAGGAGAGATCAGCACGGCCAAAGTGCTGCAGCCCTTGAGGGATCCAGCATGGACCAGTTGCCTGAAGACCCACCGTGGGGGACCAGGGCTGAGAAATGAAGCGGCTGCCAGGGCCCGGCTGCTGGTGGGCAGCATCCCGCGCAGTGGGGAGCTTTGTCCCCAAGGGAGTCTGGCCGCGGCCGTGGCTTCCCACCGGGTCTCGGTGCTGTGACACAGCAGGGATGGTGAGTGCAAGAGACCTTCATCACAGCAGTGCCTTCAACACACTGTCTTAAAATCCTGATGGCCCGTCCCCACTTAAGTTCTCGCTCCTGCCTTCCGCTGGACTTCACCAAAAAAGTCATGATGTAGGAAACAACTTGGGTGGTAAACATGGAGGGTAAAAACAAGAGGGTGTAAAGCTCTGGGGTTGCCTTCCTGCATGCTGTGGACTCTGAACACCTTGGTGCGAGTCGCCCAAGACTGCATGAAATGGGTCTTATTTCTAGAAGTCCCGAGCAGCCAGCGGGGATGGGGAGCCCCGACCTGCCCTCACCGTGTCCCTGGGGCAGCAGGTTGGTGAAGGGCAGAGGAGGTCCCGGCGGGGTCCCTGTGATGCTCCTGTCTGAGGCTGTGGCTCCAGCCCGTTCCCTGGCAGCAGCCCAGCCACCTTCTCCCCTCTCGCTGGCTCTTCTCCATCCCTTTGCAGCGCTGTCAGAGCTCACCCGTCACGGGGACTGGGCTCACCAAACTGAATGAAACTAAACCAGGCTGACTTGAGACCAGGGAGAGCTCATGAGTGACTGTACCCTGGAGAGAGGAAAGCATGTTCGGAGAAGGATAAATAACTGCCATCAAAGATGCATGGAGATGCCACAGAGCTTCAGCCGTCCGGTTGCAGAATTGCATTTGTACCATTAACCACAAGCCAATAACGCAGGGAGCTGCGACCTTGTATATAGTTGTGTCCTCGGTAGAGCTAGGTGAGCCCTCCCGTCCTGCAGTGAGCCTGTCGCCAAACTCCCCCATCGCCCCAGCCTCCCCCCGGCTAGCCTTCGCCCAGGGCCACCCAAAAACAGTGGCGTGGAGGCCAAAGGCAAAGCGCTGGTGACAGCTGCGAGGCCGCCCGGCAACTCCTGTGGACAGGATGCTTATTTTATTTTGTCTAATTAGGCATTAATTGGAGTAAAAGATGCCGGTGCGCGCTGGGAAGAAGGAGCCGAGCATCCCCGAGTGTGCGGTTCGTTGAGGGTTACCTGGGTTAGTTCTGAAGGGGAAGAGGGTGGGAATCTCCCAACCTGGGAGATTCTCCACCTGGGAATCTTTGTGTAAAGCCTCTGTTTGCCGTGAAAACTCCCCAGCTTTGGGTAGGGGTCCCGTCCTGGGCAAGGTGGGGAGGCGAAGGCGGTGGGGGGACAGTGGGTACTGGCTGCTCGTTGCAGAAGCAGCTCCTCGTCCCCCCTGGGCGTCTGCGCCGGAGCTCGGACGCAGCCGAAGGTGTTCTGTCCCTGCTGTCTGTGTGCTTGTTCTTTCAGATCCCCCGTTTGCCCCCGTGTTACCCGTTCCTCTCCTTTCTTTGTAAAAAAAGGGAATAATAATTTTAAAAAATAAAATAAAATAGAAGTTCCTGCAGCGCCTAAGGACGTGCTCAAGAGCCCTGCAGGGTCCGGCCAATTGCACGGGCAATATCCCAAATATGTCCTGATAATATCTTGAGGCTGCCAGATCACAGAGGAGATATCCTGAATGGCCTTTCCTTTTTTTTAATACCTCTGTTTCAAATAAGCTTGGAAGTTTATGCAACAGCTTCTCCATCAGATGGTTCCGCCTCATGGACTGGAGAGCAGAAAGGCAAGAGGAGCCGGTGGAAAGTCGAGGAGCTGCTGAGCTGATTTTGCCACGTTATTCCCTAACTTCAGAAGATGCTGCAGTAAAACGTCCTTCTCTTATTGATGAGCGTTTCTGTGCTAATGGCACCTTGGGGGCCGTTAACGCGGAGCGGTGGGAAGCAGCAAGGGGAAGGGAATGTACAGGTACTAAAACTTCTGGAGTCCCCCCAAAAACCGTCATGGAATGTAGAGCTATCAGCTGTGGAACAGGTCCTGGTTTCTTCTGCACCCCCTTTCTCTTCTTAACCTGAACACACACCAGTTTGCGTGTTGGCAGGAATAGGGAGTCGGTTTGTATCCGTACCCATCCCACCCCGTCATTCTCTGGCTCCTCTCCTCCCCATTTTATTTGACACACTGGAGTTCTGTATTATATTATTTCTATTTTTTTTTTTTAAGATGATTGTCTGGGGTTTTTTTTGTTGTTTTTACAAGTGTTGTGGAAAAAAAAAAATGTAAGAAAGTTTAAGTATTTAAAAATGTTCCAAGGAAAAAAAAAGGGGGTTTTGTTATTATTCTAATATATTATTGTGTACCTATTGTAAATATGAAACACTCCTATTTTGCAAGCCAAGGACTCACTTTGTACTGTTGTTATATATAAATAAAGTTTACTGGTTAAAAAAGCCCCTCCTGAGCGGGTCCCTGTTTTCTGACCAGGAGGGGGGCACCTGTGGTGTGAGCGGAGTCTGTTGGTGAGAAATACGTACCCACAGCATCGCACCAGCAATAAACTGGGAATCTGGAGGCGAGGTCTGTCTGATGAAACGGGGACTCTGGGATTGCCCTTGGCCTCCAGCCCTTGGAAAAACAGCTTCTGCCATGGCAGAGGGGAAGGAAAGGGTGATCAGCTGTGTCTCGGCAGAGCACGGGTCCCAGCGGGCAGGAGAGGGCAGGCAGCCTCACGGGCTGTGGGAAATAACGAGTTCTCCTTGCTAATTGGGGAAGGAGGAGGCAAATGGAAGGGCTGGATGAGTTCTTTGTGGGTTTTGGGGTTTTTATCCCTTCCTTGAAACGATCAGCCCTGGAGGTAGAATGCGATTGCTTCCATTTCATAAATTCAAGCGACCGTTTTAGCGAACGCTGAGAGGCATCTGCCGAGTCCTCGGAATCAGCAAGTGACTTCTTCAGCAGCTGTCTGTCAGCTTTAATGACCAATATGGTTGCAATTACAGCAATGAACTTTCTCTAACAACCCAAAATTACTCTCGATGATGATAAGTGACAGAAAAATGGAGACCCTTAAGGAAGCATTAAAAAAGCAGCGTGGGGATCCAGAACAAGAGACCTTCCTGCTTTTTCTGAAGGATCTTAGGGGTTTTGTCTTTCTAAATTAGGGACTAAAAAGGGTCAATCTGAGCCAGAAGGGGAGGGCAGGGCACACGGCGAGTCACAGCAGGGAGGTCAGCGCTGCCCCAAGAAGTAGTTTTTATTCTGACGTTTGACCCCTTATCCGGGTGTTCCATTCCAGAGGTGGTGGGAGCTGCTCCTACTTGAAGGTACATCATGTCAGCAGAGTGCCTGCTCCTCAGGCAGATCGTTTGGTCTTATTTTGCTCAAGTTGAGAGCCAAGCTTGCCGTGAAGCTTAGGAAGGCAGCTGGGACACATCCTGCCGTCTCCCACTTTAAACCAGTAGATTTTAACCCCAGCAGACCGATGCCATGGGCTGCCTTAGCTCTGATGCAGGTGGTCCTGTAGCCATCCCAGTGCTGAACTGGTGCATCAACCCGGTACTGGGTGTATTTTTACAGGATTTGTGAAGTTAGGGAATAAAAGAGGAGGTGATTGTTTTTTCACTTGCGCCTTGGGTTAGTCTAAATGTATAGCAAGGATAAAATATGAACAAAACTGAGATTCCCAGAGCTTTCCTAAAGGCTGGAGGATCAGGGTGTGGTATTTCACTGGGGACCTCTGGGGATGCTGAGCTCTCTGCTGACTTGCTCATGACCATCACACAACCACTGTGGTTGTGGTGGTCACTGGCGACAGGATGGAGGACAGCCGCTGGCCAGAGGCTTTTCCACTCCACGTGTGACCTTTGAGGGGTTATTGATTCCTCCAGCTCAGCAAAGGTAAAAGAAATTTCAATGTGAATCGACAGCATTGACTATGGGGTCATTTGTATTCATCTGCACCTTGTTAATGTATTTAATATAATAAGTATACTCAATTAAAAATTACATTTTATCTGGCATGCACTTCACAGGGCTTTATCAGCACTGACAAGGTCAAGTGATACTTGATAAAGGTTATTTAAAATGCAGATGGCTTCGATCCCTCTATCGTTTTCCACGTCCGATGCAGAAGAGTGAAGAGCCACAGAAATACGCGCTGGAACCATCGCTGGAAGAGCAGGTTTGGACCTTACCTGGGGAAAGGTGGTGGATCTGAAGGAGCACTGAGGTGGGTACCCCAGCTCTGCCAACCGCCAGGTTCTTCTGTCTGGAAGAGCCCCAGAAAGGCTTTGAGTTTATCCTCCACCCCCACTGGTTTTAGCTTTGTCTGTGCTCCCCCTCCACATCCCCTAGACCGGCTGTGATTTCCCCATCCGAACACAGGGGATTGCTCTGTTGCTTGCTAATCACCGCGGTTTTGTAAATAGTGGAAAGGATTTTGGACATCCTGGTGCTGGCTTTTCAAGCCTGGTTCTCGGGGTGAGCTAATGGAGGTGACACTTTCAATTATCGAATACAGTCGCGGCATTAATATTGACCTGTTTAAATTCCAGCATCTTTTCTCCTCCATGAATGCTTAGCTGGAGGGTGACATATAATTGTATGTAATCAGACAGGTACCTTACACTGGCAATGATAACCACAAGAATCTCTGGCTCTGTGTCTCAATCAGCATGCACGGTGCGTTTATACTGGAGTGGCGAACTCCCACACTGGTAATGGCAGTTTGGCTGAGTGTGGATTGGGCACTTCAGGGCTTAAAATGGAGCCCATCACTAATAACCTCTCCTCTCTAAAGCAGGACTGCTTCATGGGACCCCCAAGACCCCTCCCCACGCGCCCTACCGTGGCCCATTTCCCCAGGTGCTGGGTGCATAGTACTGGTGCTGCTACTGGGGGCTACTGGTTTGACCTCAACAGGGTGAAAAGAAGCTCATTAATTTAGAGATCTTCCAGAAGAGAAATCTTGCATCTGGGCCAGTATATAGAGGCAGTTGTGCAGACAAGTGTATATAAAATAACGTGAAAGTGTTATAACACAATATAAAATAGATGTACAGCCTAATGCAACGTGTGTCTATACCTATTTATGTCAAGAATGTACCCCAGGGTTCATGTTAAACTTAAAATTACAAATATCAATGCCAAAACAAAGGATTTGCTTTTTGTTCAAAATAATACTTATGAAAATGGAAAGCACTCAGCCTTTATTGTCGCTTTGTAATTAACTTCAGTGAAGAAATCTAATTATAAATGTTCAGTGCTGCCCTGTGGCAAAATGTCTAAGAAAAGGGAAGGAGGATGGCCAAGCTTAAACAACTCAGGTAAAAATTAACTCCACGGTTATATTTGATAACTAAGAATGTCTCTATCAGCTTGTCTGGGTGTTAATGAATTGGGCTGTTCTTTTCACATTTGATTACTGGAGCTTTATGGCTGCAATTTCGCCCTTATTGCTCCTGGAAATGGGCTTGTCTGTGGCCTGAGCACCAGCAATAATGCTTGGGGGTTTATAAATAGATCCTGTTCTTTTCCTAGTTAAAACTCTAATTATTTTTTTTTTTTGGTCCAGACTTACTTTAAGGCAATTCTTGGAGCTCGTGTCTGGGTCCCCATGGGGCTGTGCATGTGTCCTTCCTCTGTGCTCCCACCCTACCTCACAGCACCCCTGTTTGGGAGCAGGAGGCTCTCTCAGCAGTGGGAATTACAAAACATAGGTTTTTTTCAAAATATGGTTGAAAATGATCCTTTTCCATGCTTGCTCAGCCTTCTCCAAGAGTCCTGTGCTCCTTGCCATGGCCATCACCCCCAACCCCCCCTCCATCCCCTGGTGCACAGCACTTGTCCCCTGCAGCATCACCCCCCCGGGGCAGGGATGGGGGTTTGCTCTGGGACTGCAGAGCCCCCCCAGCTCCCCCCAGCTCCCCAGCACCTTCCAAACGGTGGTTGTCAGCCAGATCCTGGCTAAAGTCAAGCCCAGAACTGGACCTCTGGCTCCACAGACACAAAAGCTGGAAATACCACATCCTCCTGGTGATTCGAAGCAATAAATAATCTCCATTGACTCCTGCAGTGGAGAGAATTATTCCCCCCTGTGGTTCATTCCCAGCTCTGCCGCGTGAGCAACCTGCCTCCTTCCCTCTGAAAAAGGGATTGGAGCTGCTTCCCACCCCTCATGCAGGTGTGGGGAGATTTAATTACATTTTTGAGAGCCTCAGATGAAAGGCAATAGAGAAGCACTGGAGACTAAACCATTCATTAGCCGGGTCCCCGCTGGGTGCCAGGGGTGGCTCTGGACATGCACCCTTCTGTGCGGGAGCAGCCAGGATGTGGGCAGGGATGTAGGATGCGGGCAGGGATGTAGGATGCAGGCAGGGATGCAGGATGTGGGCAAGGATGCAGGATGCAGGCAGGGATGCAGGCAGGGATGCTGGCAAGGATGCAGAATGTGAGGAGGGGTGCAGGATGCAGGCAGGGATGCAGGATGCTGGCTGGCTCTGCACAGCTGACATTGTCATTCTGCTCCAGCCGCTGCCGGGTACCCGGAGAGGAGAAGGCATTTTCTCTTTTGTTAGCACTCAATTAGGCTGAGCTTTGAGGAGAAGATATAAATGCTTAAAAGTCCTCTTTTTTTGTGCCATGTTCAGCTTTCACAAAGGGAAGTGTTGGGATGAGGATGATCTCGGGGGGGAGAGTTGCTCTTGCATGAGTTTTTCAGCATTCTTTTGACGTTCATTTGATTTTTGCAGCAGGAACCTGCAGTCTCTCTGAGCTCACCACAAAGGCATTGCCTCAGGCCGTACAGGAGTTTATAGACTAGGTCACAGACTTCATGCATATTTTATATGCTCTCAAATCACATCTTAGCCTTTGACAAGCACGGGTCAGAGTGCCAGCCCCCTGCCCGGGAGGGAAGTGGCTCAAGGCCAGTGACATGGAACAAATACACCAAACAACTAGATCAAGCCCCAGAAATGCTCAAATCCACTTTGGGAGAGACCTCAAAGGATTGCTCGGTGCGTGGTCTGGCCTTTTTGCCTACACAGGTAGGAGCAGGAGGATGGCCCAGTGCTTCCAGAAGGATTATAAACTCTGCTGTGCCAGGCTGGCAGCAGAATAGTGGCCCCGGCCAGCGGCTCAGAATGCGCTAATGGGTGGATTCACCTCTCCTGCTACAGGCAGATAAAAGAGATCAGTGCTTTTAGAAGAGGTCACTCCAGCTGAGCTAAAGCACCCTCTGGAGATGCTGTAATTCCTGGTCTGGCACACGAGAGGGATATTCCTCCTGTCGGAGCTGGAGCTGCCGGGGCTGGGTGCGTACTGGCGTGGCGAGGCTGCAGGAAATACATCCGCAGTGGTCTCAGCACTGTACTAATTGCAGGTCTCAAACAAATACCTCCTTTACAAACACACTAATAAATGGACTGCCCTGTGGTATGGAGCTGTTAAGTGGGGAGCTCTGCCTGGAGCCTGCTCCCAAGGATGCCCCAGAAACAAGGTGGAATCTCCTTCTCTGATTGCAGGGGAGCATTGAGGAGCGGCCGCGGGAGGATTAGCAGGTTGGTAACGGATATGGGTTGACTAATAATCTGTGGAGTGATTAATATGGATATGATTTTTGGATTAATAAGGATGCAGCAGTGCTGTCTGCTCCGGGAAGAGGTTTGCACTCACCAGTTTGAATGCAGTGACCGTTACCTTAATACTGTGATTAAATCCACGTTTAAGACACCTCATTAAATTAGTGTGTAAGAGTGAATTCTTACAACCAGCAGCAAGAAATGTACTCTGGCCTGCTGGGTGAAGGATACACAGAGATCCCTGGAGAGCCTCTGGGAATGATGTCCTAGGGCTGCTATGAGCCAGCCCCGCTCCCATTCCAGGGCCATCTCCTTCACCCCGCTCAGCTCCAGCCCGAGGGCACCAGCCGCTTCTCTGCAGCTCCCTTACCCGTGGAGGACTCAGTTCAGCTGCAGGATGAGTCTTGAGCAAAAGCATCCTCTTTTTCTTGATGCAAAAGCATCCCGCCTCGGGCGCGGGGGGCCGGAGAGGTTCTGAAGAGGATTGAATTTTTCCCATCTCTGCCGAGTCCTGAAAAACGCAGGTGTCCTTCTCACTTCAAAAAGCAGGTTAAACGTGCAGACGGATCCCTGACCTGTCTGCAAAGCACTGACCTAGAAGGGAAGGAGACTTTCAACTGCCTTATTACCTACCCTGCGGCTCAGAGCTACAGATCATGTCCCCCTCAATTGCCTTTCATTGCTGGCGGGATGAAAGCTGCCTCTGGCAGAGGGGATTTGAGAACCAAGGGACTGCAAATCCTTTCCTGCCTCCGCTGCCCTCTCTCTGGCACAAGACAAGGACTTCCAGGGGCAGAGGGGACCCCAGCCCTGTCACCCCCACACTCGTGTGGGGCGCCCACGCCCACGCCCTGTGCGTGTTTGTAAAACAGTCATTAATTTTCTGGCTGGCTTGGCAAAGCACAGCTGCTCCTTCCCCAGAGCTCCCGAGCACATTTGCCCAGGTTCCCATTTCCATACAGTAGGACTTTTTAATTTCCTTCTGGCCGCACGTTCTAGCGAACGAGCCATCTGAAGTAACTGCAGATGGTGGGATGGGGAGCGGGCTGTGGGATACTGGGGGGGGGGACACACCCCAGAGCGGAGCCCACAACCCAGATAACACACGTGTTACCTGATGCAGAGCCCAGGATTGCAGGTTCTGGGGCTGCCCCGCGATGGGGGTTCATGCTGGGGTTTGCTCTCCACATTTTCTGCTTTAACTCAACGGCTTTGCATTTACCACGACGGAGCCGAGGTTCTTGAGCATTAATTGATTCCTGCAGCTGAGAGCAGCTCATTAAGCAGCAGCTTTGGGGTGCGAGTGGCAGCTCGGAGAGGCAGTAATGAGCAGGACAAGAGGTCCAGGACCGAAACTTCTCTCTTCCAGCATCTGTTATCACAATTACAGCCCCAAAACCCCAGCTCCAGCCAAAATGTGCACCAAAGAGCCTTAAAAAGAAATCCTTCCTCCCAATGCCCCCCACATTCAGGGCAACGACGGGGATTTCTCAGCTCACAGCACCCCGCAGCTGGCTGCATCGGCGCCGTTTGGGAGGGCGCTGCCCCGCGCATCCCCCGCGCATCCCCCGCGCATCCCCCGCGCATCCCCCGCGCACGGAGCTCAGGCAGCGACACCCCCGGGGCGCCCATCAGCCCCCCTCCCCCGCCCCCGGAGGCAGCGGTCAGGCTAATTAGCATTCTACAGTGATTAATATAGTGTAATTTGTGCATACGGTGTAATTACGGAGAACATTTATGTACGCAGCTGATGAGAGCGGAGCTCGCTCGGCGCGCAGGGCCGGCCCCCGGTGCCCATCGCCCCCCACTGTCCCGTCCCCCTCCTCGGGGTGGGGGGCGCTGGGTTGTTACTGGGAGAGGTGCGAGGCGGCCGGGGTTGCGGGGGCGGCCGGGGGAGATGCTCCAGCTCCCGGCGGTCTGGCTGCCATCTAGTGGCTTTCCCAGATTTTTCGTTTTCCCTGGATTCACAGCTCCCGGGGCGGATCGCTTCTGAGCCGTGGCAGAAGTGAAGTGGTGGTCAAATTTTTTTGGGGATCAGAGTGGCACAAAATAACATTTACAGGGAAAGGGTTATTAAGCCTTGGAATGGGCTGCCCAGGGCAGGGGTCGAGGCACCATCCCAAAACCGGGTTGACCTAGTGCTGAGACATGGGTTAGGGATGGTTTTTATCAGAGTTGGGTTGATGGTTGGACTCCATGGTCTTAAAGATCCCTTCCAACAATTCTCTGATTCTATGAGGCAGGATCTGAGTTTGTGAAGCACTTTTTTGTGCCTCGCCTGGTTCAGCTTTTCACTGTTTGTGCCTTGAAGGTGTTTCTGACCCCGTGTGTGCAGACGGTGAAATGCAATCCTTTCTCTCCGGGTAAGGAGCGATGAACTCAAGACCAAGGGGTCCAGCCTGACTAATTGTCTGAGGTGTCCTGGCTTTGCGAGGCAGCTGTGGTCTAGTCCGCTGATTTGGAGCTGTGTGGCAGGGAAAACGGCAACAACAACAACAACAAAATCCCAACTATATGTAGAGGCAGTACATGAATAAATGGAATGGCTTTAAAGTATCTAAAAAGCTTGTCCTGTTCACGATGCCAGGCTGGGGGCATGGACGTAGCTCTTTTTTTTTTTTCTGCTTCTGAGCTTTGGGGTTATCCCCTTGCTTGAAAAAGAAGTGCAAGAAGAAGTGAGACCTCACAAACTCAGTGCACAGTTTAGAGGTCCTGTGGTGTGGTCCTTACCCCCCAAATGCTCTAGAGGCTTTGGGTCGGTGCTTTCAGTCACCCAGAAGCTCCGTGCCCCAGCACCCTACAGCATCACGAGCTGGGCAGAGCCAGCGAGGGGCAGCCCCTGGTACCAATATTAGGGTGCTGAGAGAGGGGACCCCACTCCAAATGGGGCAGGAGCCCCTCTGGAGCACACCACCGTGACCAGGACTGTGTGAGGACCAACTCCAGAAGAGAGACTTGTTAAACAAGTGGGATAAAGTGTGTTTCAGCGAAAAAAAACCAACCACCCAGCTCTTGGAGGCTGCTCTGCACACGCGTGAGCACGGGGCTCCTTCCCCCATCACCACCCTGGCCATGGCTGCTCTTCTCTGGTGGATGATTTGAGTTTGAAATAGCTTGAATTCCCTTCGGGGAGTCCAACGTGCTGTATAAATGTACGGGAATCTCATTTCCAGTCTGGCTTGGTGCTGTCGTTAGCAGAGGCTCTGGAAGGCACAGACATCAGCGTAAATGTGACCCTCTTAAAGGCGGCTGATGATGCAAAGGTCAAAAAAAGTGATTGACGGGGAGAAAAGTACATGCTAATATTTCTCCGAGAGGAGAAAGAATTACATATAATGGGTGTAATATTCCAAAAGAGCTAGCGCGTCTGGTGAGCGATGCCAGCATTTTAAAGGCACTTAAGACTTAAATTTCCCCTTGATAAAAGTTATGTCACTCTTCGACAGTGCATCACACTGACATGTTTTATGGGCAAAGTGTCACGCCAACGCACCCCAAGGAGAGCAGAAAATGCCAGTGGAAACGGCAGCGCTGCAGGAGCAGCCGGCGGGTGGTGACCAGCCCCTTGCTCGGGGCTCTCCCCACTGGAAGCCTCTCCTGGGTTATGGCCATTGCGTTGGCCTCCTCCCACGAGGTGTGCTCCTCTCTGGACAGAAGGAACCTGCAAGGGCTTTTTTGTTGTCTGTTTTTCCTACGATCAAGAAGAAGCAAACCCCTCTGTCTGCTCCGCACAGAGCAGCTGGTTTTGATCATTAGCAAACGCATCACACCCTCAGCTTGGACACATCCAAGGGTGGGACCCTTGTAAATCCCAAGCTCGCCTTTTGTCCAGGCTCAGAATTTTTGTCTCAAAGCTCTGTATTGCGAAATGAGGAACGAGGGCTGTGACAAATCCAGTGCTTTAGGCAGGAAAGGGCACGGGCTGGAGGGCTGAGGAGGCAGTGACGTGATGGAGCACCGAATGGCTGCCCCAGCAGGTGCTTTCTGTGTCTGAGCGGGTCCCGGTAGCAGAGGTGGAGCATCAGAAACCCTCCAGATTTATGGGGCTCTAAACTGGGTGCACAGAAAAAAAATAATTAAAAAAAAATTAAAAATCAGGGTAGTAATCAAAGTGATAAACTTTACGCTTCTCTATCAAAAGGAAATGATTATTCTGCCTGAGCATCATCATCGTGCCCTTCTTCTGTGCCCATGTCACTTACTGACAATAAAGGCTCACTTCTCCCACTCTGATGAGCCACAGTTTCAATAATTCACAGGGATTTTTACTGGGCTTTATTTTTTAACCTTAATCACAAGGTTATAAAATTTGTACCGCTCTTCTAAGTGTTACTGAAGTATCAGCAGGAGGAGAAGGCAAGCACAGATTTGCTGCAGTTCATTGAGTGGGATTTTCCTCTGCTGTGTTGGAATCTGCTATTTTTATTCTTATTTCCCCCGGTGCCTACTATTGGGTGAAGACTAAGACCGGGAGGACAGTATGAACCTTGCTCAGGATGCAATTTGGGGCACAAAGATACCAGCCAGGTTCTTGATATAGAGACCTTTTCTATTCCCGATGATTTTGTTACCTGGAGAAGTTTCTGAAGCGGTGTAATCCCTGCACAACTATTCTAGGCTAAATATGTGCTGTTTGATTCCTCTCCCTCTTCTGTTGTTTCGTACCGGGTTTGATGAATGATACTTCCATATAGACTCCGAACATACATATTTAATTTTTCATATACAAAGTTCTGTCTGTCTTCAGGGAAAGGATATGGGATTTTTTGTGTCATTAATCTGGTAGGATCTTGAATTATAGTGCTATTTCTGAAAGCTTTCTTCATACATATGAAGTGATTATTTGACAGAATGGCATTCAATATTGTTGGAATAATTATTATGCTCATTTAATACATCAATTTAAGCTGTTATCATGGGTTCTTTGAAATGCTGGATAATTACATAAATAATTATGAGACATTCTATCAATGCATCTTAGTGCAAAGTCTTCTATAAACACAGAACTACAAACTGCGTTTGTGAAAGGAAGAGGGAACCCATGGCACCAGGCTGAACAGGTTGTTTCCCTCGTGCACGTACCTGAACACCAGGCAATTTGAGCATCAGACGGAGGAACAAACAGCCCCACTTCTCTTGCTTCCCTTCTGTCTCCTTTGGGTTTCCCAGTCGCTTCTTCCTGGGCCCATGGAGAAGAGCTGGATGAGGCTCCTCCACCTCCAGGTTCCTGATAAATGTTTTTTCAGCTGCTGAGAACCCATAATCTGTTTGAGCTGATGCTTTTCTCTGGCACCGGGCATTAGGATGGGGATGCAGAGCAGCATAACCAAAACCTGGACCGCAGCTTAGGTGTCTCTATGTCCTGGTGGTGGCTGGGTGGCAGGAACACGAGGGGGTTGTGGCAGGTCCCCATCCTCAGACTGTGAGCTCCGGTGGCTCCTCTGCATCCTCCTCCTGCCCCGATGGCACCGTGCATCCTTCAGACCATGGGATCATCTGGTTATTTCCATGATTCTGGCTAAAATGAGCTTTCGGAGCCCAGCACGGTGTCTTGTATCCAGTGTGGGACACGGGTGGGTGCTGCTTCCCGTAACCGGGAATTTCATGACCAATAAAGCCACGGTTGGCCCTTCCCTCTCCTGGGCAGTCTGCTGCTGCCCAGCGGGCTTCGAGCAAGGCCTGGGAATTGATCTTTATTCTTCTGGAAGTTATTAACACATTATTCATTAGCACGTGAGGCTAAGTGGAGGTTTGTTGGCACCTTCATCGGCCACTTCCAGCCTTGTCACTGCTCTCCTCCCTTTGCACTGGCACCTATGAAATGGCTGTTGTTTTCATTATTTTTTTCTTCTTTTTGAGAAACAAACCAGAAATGTGTATGAATTTTTGGGTGAGCATTCAGTGAGCCTGAGAAGATAGGTCTTGGTTTGGGAATGGTGAGGAAAGGATGCCCTAGTGCCATCTCTGCTGTGTCACCAGCCCAGGAGAAAGACAAACCAGGAGAGGGTCTGTTGGATGCTGGAGCTGCCACCCAGGATGCTTCAAATGGGCTTTTTGGGCAGATTTCATAAAAATATACCAGTGTTTCCACACAGGGGATTGACTGGGGAGCATCTGAGTGAAGATCTAGGGTTTGATTGCAATTTTCTCTCCTTTGTTTCAACTTCTGAGGGGCGAGGGAAGGCGGTGAGACCCCCACCAGCACTGACCCCCTCCCGTTTTGGGTGGGAGCATCTGGTGCCGCCGGCTGAGCAGTCCATCACGGCTCGGCACTGCTGTCACCGGGAGACACTGTGGAACGAAAACAAAAGACGTGACAAATTTGTCCTTTTCTCTTTTATAATTAACCAAAATATCTCGTTGTGTAGCAAAGCATGGCTCCTAATTAACAGACAGGCGAGAGGCTATTTTTAAAATCCAGACCCCCAGTAATTATATTTGCAGCAGAGAATGATATTTCAGTCAAACGCGACAGACAGTGAGCCAAGCTCCCATGTGAGGCAATTAATATTTCACACCTGCCAAGCAAATCAGCGGCGGGGAGAGGAGGGGATGGCATTGAGAAGGGGATGCTGCACTGGGGAGGGGGGGGCACCACTTGCAATGCAGGAGACCAAAAATCCTTTACTTGGCTGTACGATGGCCAGTGAAGTAGCCACTGGCTGCTGCTGAGGCTGGGATAGAGGAGTTGGCCCAAACTTGTCAGCAAAACAGCTTGTGAGGGAGAGAATTTGGGGAGGGGGCTCTGTGTCATC